>PVKU01010593.1:0-50702 GCA_004027475.1 Anoura caudifer | reverse complement strand
CTCCTGTCCATGAACAGTGAAGGGTACAGACTCCAGATTCTACTGCATTCTGAGGTGGGGACAGGAGAAGGGGAGGCAGTTTCCCACTTGTGACCCATTGCTAGCCAGAGAGATGTTGGCTTGACCTTCAGTTCCCAATGGGAGATCACAATCTGCTCCTCTGTGTTCTCCATGCCTCTTTCCCTCACTCACAGCAATGCAATTCGGCATCAGCCTCAGCCATATGACAGGGCATTTTCAGTCACTTTCAGGCACTGGCTGAATGCCACAACTCGGGAAGCCAACAAGGTAGAATTTTTAAAAGAGGAGGGAACTGTGCTCAAAGTGATGTTTTACCCAGTGTCACCCAGCCTATTATTAGTGGCTGAGACAGGCTTCCAGACTGTGGTCTCTGCCCAGGGCACCAAAGAAGGTAACATTCTCAGTCAGTTACATCTGGCTAGGAAGTAGGGATAAATGATTGATGAGATCATGAATTTGCCTGTGATACTTGTCTGTCATTCTCTGTCCCAAGAATAACTAGCAACTGCACATATTCTCAGTAGTTCTCTCTGTTTCCAGTTCCCCTCAATTTTCACCAGTCTTTTTGGCTGCGATCAGGAGAATATAAAGACAGCTATGTCTGTACCTACTAAAACCCATGTGGTTGCAGATGTGTTGTCCCCATCATGTGAGCTTTGTCACTGTCCCCAAAACCCTCTGTTATCTCCACTCTCCACAGATCAACTAACTCAGGGAAGCTGTTGAATATCCACAAAACAACAAGCAGCAGCAGGGTGGCACAGTTCTCCAGAATGCACTCAGAGGCACCACAGGGACCTTACTGCCCCAATTGCCCCTTATCCCAGCTCTGCCCTGGGAGGTCACAGGAGGCATAAGGAATCAGTGGCAGACCCTCCCCAAACCACTCCTCCCGGGGTTTCCATGGGCAGGAATTTGTCTTTGGTCATGTACTTACCTTGAATAGCCCTATGAGGTCCTTGGAGGGTAGAGGATGGGGAAGGGGTGAGGCAAAGGCAGATAATGCTGGACCAACTCTCCAGGGTAAACATTTCAAGGGAGACAGATGACTAAACGTGGAAGTCTCTAAAGGTGTGGCAAATGCACCATAAGTGACAGGCAAAAGTTAGAGGGCAAAGGGGCCCCTATAATCTCAGGAGGTGATGAGAGTCAGAGAGGCCATCCAGTGACAGGTCCCATTGCAGGCATGTGTGCAGCAAACTCCACTGGTGCCTGGATCCGCGGCCTCAATTATCCTCACCTACCCTGCCAGGCTAGGCTGTACTACCCACGAAGTCTGGACCCAAGAAGTCTGGCTTTAAATCCCACGCTCCAACTCCCCTGGACAGCCATGCGTCATTGGCAGGACACTATCAGCGCCAATGACTCGCTGGAGACATAAGACTGCCAAAGAGGAGATCAGCCCGGGGGCCTTGAATGCCACCCTAAACCGTTGCGATTTGACTGAGGAGGCCCCAGTGAAGGGATTTGATAAATCATCACGGGAGTGCTCTAATTTATTGTATTCCACATTGCAAGATTTACTGGGCAAGGAGGAGGAGCAAGAGGTAAGAAGAGCATGAAAAAGTAACAGGCACCAGCAAGTGCCAGCAGTTGCGCGCAGGCGCAGAGCTGTCCCCAGGCAGTGCCAAAGCAGGTGCAGAGGTGCGGCAGGGAAAGAGCTGAGAAAAGGCTCCTGTGCTTCTAGCCAGAGCAAGGAGCCCAGGGGTGGTGTGCCAAGGTCCAGAGTGTAAGGGTCCTTCCCCTCGCCCGCACTTACCCAGGACCGTGCAGGTCAGCAGGGCGGAGATGACGAGCCTCATCCTCGGGGTCTGTGGCAGCGCCGCGTGGAGCACCAGGCACAAACCAACCGGCTTCTGCGCTGTCTCACAGTGCCCGCTCCCCTTTATCCCTGGCGGGGCAGACCAAGCACAACCTTTGACTTCCTGTGTTTGCACAGCAGGCTTGCCCAATCGCCCCTCACCCCTCCCCCTTTATTCCTCGCCCCTGCCTATCACCTCATTTCCTGAGCTCTGGGTCAGACCGTGGATGGAATCCAGCACAAAAATGCTGATTGGAAGGAAGTTAGAGAAAAATCAGTCCCTTGTTAAAATGTGCTCGCTCTGTGCCAGGAGCGGAACTGCAGCTGTTATGGGCCCTGAGGAGGGGGTCGGGGGAACTCTGCTCCAGAGTCCCTTTTTGGCAGAGCTGGACTTGCACCAGTCCTATGTGCTCATACCACACAGGTGGAGGAGGGAACTGTCCCAGATGCAGACTAGAACCCAAGAATGACAGGCAAAGACTCTCCTGGGAGAGGATGTCAAAGAAGAGTAAAGCTGGCCTCAAGTCAGAGACACCGGGCTCGTCACCCTTCACTTGTCCCCAGGTGTTTGTCCCCTGCTCTTGGAGTCCTAATGGCCTCCCCAACTGAGGAGCTGCTCTCTCCCCAGCTAGACTGCTCTCTCCATCCAGTTGAGACTCCTGGACTGGAAATCTTCCTTCCCTTCATGCAGTCTGCTGGACATGTTGGCATAGGGACAGCATAACAGAAGGGACCAATGTCTCCCACAAGAAGGTGCCCAGAAATGTGGTCAAGACTCTGTGAGACTCAGAACAAACTGTTCTCTTTCAGAGCACAAAGAAAGAGGCCCAGGGAAGGTTGTAGCCTGATCTCAATGCCCTGGGTCATCCAGCCAAGTGGTCTCCAAATGGTTTTGATTGCACATCCTTATCAGGAAAAAACAATGAAATTTCATATTCTACATATGACTTTTTAAACTGATATATTTAAACTAACATGTAAGCTTTTTAAATTCATAAAAACTAACTTATCCTTTTATAAATTTCTATTCCTTTCACGATTGAAAGGCATTGAGAGGTGGGGATCTGGCTTCATGTAGGGACCTTGAAGATGGAGGGAAACTCAGGGTCAGAGCCGGCCAGGAGGGCGCTCTGCAGAGTAGGCATGTCCATGTTCAACTGATGCCTTCCTTAGGCCCTACAGTGAACTTGCAGAGTCTGCTCCAAAGTAGGAAGGAGAGTTGCTAAATGTTGAGCTAATCCACAAGCTCAGGGAAGCTTGGTGGAGGACATGCAAGGTCAACGGACCATGATTCTCCACCCTGGGCCTCTATTGCACTCACACAGGGAGACTTTCCTGAGGTAGCACCTCCAGCGCCAGGCCCACAACCTAGCCTGAGCCCCTCAAAGGGAGCATCATCGGGCCAGGCTGAGCCCTCTCCAGACCAGCTAACCCTGTGCCCTGCCTCAGTGGAGCCCTCTGAGTCCAAGCCCATAACAGGGGACAAAGTACAGAGCACATGGCATCTGGAGGAAGGTAAGATGAGACATGGGCAGAAGGAGTCCCACATCACCTACTCACATGGGCAGGAACCCAGGGCCCTACTTCTAGCTCAGGAGAAGGACAGGAACAGACCCCTGTGTCTCCCATTCCTTGGAGGCAGGGGTGAGGCTGGCTGTGAGGTTTACATGTGTATATGACCCTGGTTGTATGGCTGTGCCCATGTCCATAATGAGCCTGGGATGTGTGGAGGTAAAGGTTAACATGACAGTGTTTCATATCCTTGGTGGCCCATGACACTCTCCCTTAATTTTACACCAGAGGCACTCTGGAGTCAGGAAACTCATTGTCCCTCTTTTGCCACTTAATGATGGCTAACACTTAGAGCTTAACTGGATGCTAACCCTCCGTGGTTGGTGCATTAGAATCCCATTTCACAGGTGAGATTAGGAAACTGAGGTTCTGAGAGGTTAATAACTTGTCCAAAGTCAACTAGTGAGTCAGATGCAAAATCAGGCAGTCTGGTGGCAGAGTGTATATACCCAGTCATCAGGGATACTCTCTCTTCTAGGAAACAGGGACACACAGAGGCCCTGGAGCTCATATGAGAAAGAGATAAACAGGGCACTCCCAGCTCTGCCATTTCTCCACAGACATGCAGCCCTGGTCCATCTAGTACCCTGATTGCACTGGCTTATGTTCAGATGGAGTGAAAGTATCACGTTTTCAGCCCTGCCATGTGCCAAGCACTATTCTGGGGCAAGACCTTGTGATCTTGACCAACCACCTTAAGAGATGGAATCAGTACCCCTATTGTTCAAATGTGAACACTACAGGAAAACGACAGCTCCTCATTCAGAGAGCTCTGGAACTTGAACTCAAATCTCCTAAGTTTCCCAGCCTTCTGCAGACCACAGCTGCCTTCTTGATATTGGTCTTCTCTTTATTTATCCAGAAGAGGAGGGGATAAAGGGAGGAAGGTAGGGAAGAAAGGAGGAAAGAAAGAGGGAAAATGAATATGAGAGATTTTCTGGTTACAGAACAATCCAAGTCATGAGCCAAATCTTCCATCATAAACTGAATAAAATTCTTAGGTTTCAGCAAGATTGGCCCTCCTGTAGAAAGAGCTGAACGTGGGTGTAAGACGTGCAGAGGGCTTGAGTAGCTGACCTGAACAGATTGGACAGAAAGGCATTAGTTCTCAGAACCAATATTTGTTGTTTCCAAACGTTGCCTCATTTACAAAGAAACAGAGCAAACAAAGAGCCTCTGTCTGCTTAAACCAGTCCCTCTTCCACCTCCCACTCACTGCACTCTGCCCACAAACAAGCCCTTCTCCTCTGAAAGACCTTAGCCCGTTTCACAGACTGCTGTGCTCATAGACCTGTTATCCCCCAGACCTGCGGCTCAGGGAGAGTGTGGTGAGACAGGTGGGAACGAAGGGCGAAGTCCTTTTAGAAAAATGTCAGGCAATCTGAAATGCCATATACCACTGTCTCTCTCTCTCTCTCTCTCTTTCTCTCTGTCTCTCTGACTTACCTCTCAGAAGGATTCTCAAAGTTTCCATTCTTTTCCCAAGGGATCCATAAAAATATCCTTTTCATGAAGAATTGTCCAGGGGCAGAAAGCTTCACTGACAAAATCTACTAAACATTTAAGAAGAATTACAGTCTTATACTTACTCATCCAAGGAACAGAAAAAGATGGATTACTCCCTGACCGATTTTTGAAAGGCCAGTAAGTATAGTTTGAAAGCAAAAACCATCAAGGATACTATGACAAAGACTTAAAAATTACCTTTTGTTAACATAGATGCAAAAAATCCTAAGCAAAATTTTAGCAAATTGAATCCAGCAATATCTAAAAGGGATACTAAATTACCAACTTGGGTTTATTCCAGGAATGCAAATTATTTGAAAATCAATCACTGTAATTGATCACATTAACAGAATAAAGGAGAAAAATATGTATATGACCATATCATCTGTACAGGAACAGCATTTGGTAAAATTCAACAACCTTTTGTTTTAAAACCTCTTAGCAAACTTGTCCTAGGAAACTTGCTTAATATGACAAAGTATGCATGTGTGTGTATACATTATATGTTATATATTATATATTATATATTCACACATGCATACTTTGTATGCACACATTATATATAGTGTATATATAGTATATATATTATATATTATACACACACACACATATATATGAAAAAAATGTTTTTTACACAAAAGAAATTATATGCAGTGGTGGAATGGTGGACAAAAGCTTTCCCTTCGAAATCATGAAAAATATCAGAAGGTCTACTATTATTTCTAGTCAACATTTTTACTTGCAGTCTTTGCTATATAGGCAGGTAAGAAAAATGTGTAATATGTAAAAGGATTGAAAAGGAAAAAAATAAATTGTCATTTTCTCAGATGATATATGATTGTACATGTATAAAATTCTAAGGAAATGATTTAAGTTTTAAAAAGATAAATATTAGGCAATATTAGGCTGGACACAAGTTAAATATACAAAAATCTATTGTATTTCTATATACAAAATGAAAAAGACTATGAAAATGCTATTTAAAGTAGTATAAAATAACAAATGCCTAGGAATTAGTTTACCAAAAGATGTCTAAAATTTGTATATATCAAACTATAAAATATTACTGAAAAAAATGAAAGAAACTTTAAGTTATACCCCCAAATTAAAGGAACTTTAAGTTATACACAAAAGCAGAGTGGAGACCCAATATTGTATAGATGTCAATTCTCTCAAAACAAATATATAGATGGCATGCACTCCCAAACTCACGATGAATGTTTTATATTTTTTTGTTTTGATTGACAATATAATTCTAAAGTTTATATGGAATTGAAAAAGCCCTAAAATAGACATTTGGTTGCTTTTGTAAGTTGTAGCATAGCAAGGTAAGAATAGAATATATTTGATTTTTCTTACCTTGTCTGCCCAAGTCTGAGCACCAAGATCTATAACCAACTCAGGTGTTAATTATCAATAGTATTACCTAAATGCACCCTATAACTTGATACTGGACTAGTAGTATGGAATGAAAATTATATACGATCCACTAAGTACTTAAGGATTTGTAGACATATGTCCACCACAGTTGATATCTAGTCTAGTTCTCATGTTTATTCCAATTCCTCCACGTTAAGTAACTAGCTGTGGTTTAAGATCTTTTTCAGATTCTTGTCATCTTCCTCCTTCTTCTTTTACATATATGTGAAAAAAGTTACATACATAAAAGTAGAGAAAATAATGTAATCAAAATTCATTCACACCTTACCCAGCTTCAACAATTGTCAATATTTTGTCAATCTTATTTCATCTATTCTTCTACTTCCTCTTTTTTCTGGAATAACAAACATTATTTCACCCATTACTACCATTCATCTCCAGAACTCTTTTCCTCTTACATAACTGAAACTCTAGACACAGTAAACAATAACTGCTTATTTCCCCCTGCTCCCAGCCCCTAGCAACTACACTTTCTATCTGTATAATTTTGACTATTTCCAGTACCTCAAGTGGAATCATTCAATATTAGACTTTTCATGATTGGCTTACTTCACTTACCATAATGTCCTCAAGGTTCATTCATGTTGTAATATATGTCAACAATTTATTTCCTCTAAATGGCTGAATAATATTCCACTGTATGTATAAATTATATTTTTGTTTATCTGTTCGTCTGTCAATGGACACTTGGGTTGCTTCCACATTTTAACTATTGTGAATGATACTTCTATAAACATGGGTGCCTAAGTATCTCTTAAGGCCCTGCTCTCTATTCTTTTGAGTTATCTACTCAGAAGTGGAATTTCTAGGTCATATGGTAATTCTATGTTTAATTATTTAGGGACCTCCATGTTGTTTTCCACAATGGCTATAATATTTTATATTCCCACCAACAGTACAGAGTTCCAGTTTATCCATATCCTCAACACATTACTTTCTGATTTTTTAAATTATATTTTATTGATTATGCTATTACAGTTGTCCCATTTTCCCCCCTTCATTCCCCTCCACCCTGCACACCCCCTCCCACCCACATTCCCCCCTTTAGTTCATGCCCATGTGTCATAAGTTCTTTAGCTTCTACATTTCCCACACTATTCTTGCCCTCACTCTATTTTCTACCCACCGTCTGTGCTACTTATTCTATGTACCTTGTCCCCCTCTCTCCTCTTCCCTCTCCCCTATTGCTAACCCTCCATGTGATCTCCATTTCTGATTTTTTGATAGTAGGTATCCTAATAGATATGAGAAAGTTTCTCATTGTAGGTTTGATTTGCATTTTCCTGATGATTAGTGATCTTGAGCATCTCTTCATGTGCTTATATTTTCTTGGAGAAAGGTTTATTCAAGTCCTTCACTCATTTTTTAATTGGCTGGGGGGTTTTTTGTTGTGGAGTTTTAGGAGTTCTCTATGTATTCCGGGTGTTGCTCCCTTATCAGTTATTTCATTTTCAAATAATATTTTGTCTCATTCTGTAGGTTGCCTTTTTACTCTGTTCATGGTGTCATAAAACTTCCAGTCTTCATAAAGTCCAATTGTTCTATCTCTGCCTTTGTTGCCTGTGCCTTGATGTCATATCTAAAAAATCATTGCCAAATCCGTCATCATGATGCTTCTGCCCTATATTGTCTTCTAAGAGTTTTATACTTTTAGGTCTTAAGTTTAGGTCTTTAAATTATTTTGAGTTAATATTTATATATGGTAATGAAGAGGGTCCAACTTTATTCCTTTGCATATTTTTGTTCAGTTTTGCCAACACAATTTTTTGAAAAGACTATTCTTTCTCCCGTTAAATGTCCTTGGCCCACTGTGGAAAATTGTTTGACCATTTATGTGATTGTTTATGTCTTGGCCTTTGTAGTCTGTGCTATTCTATTCTGTTCATCTATGTGTCTATCTTTATGCTAGTACCATACTCTTTTTTTTTTTTTTTACATTCTCTTGCTATAAATTTATTATTTGTGAGGAAGAATTTCTTTTTTAACAACAGATACAGAACAGAACTATTGCTTATTATTCCCCACATGGAACAGATTGTTAAAGGACTGTGGCATGGTGGAAGCTGTACCATACACTTTGGATAGCTGTAACATTATAAGTTACATAAGTTTTAGAATTAGGAAGTGTGAGTCCTCCAACTTTGTTCTTTTTCAAGAGTGTTTTGGCTGTTCAGAATCACATGAGATTCCATATGATTTCTAGGATTTTTTTTTCTGTTTCTGAGAAAAAAACAGTCATTGGGCTTTTGATAGGAATTGCATTTAATCTGTAGATTGCTTTGGGTAGCACTGGCATCACATCAGGACGATATTAAGTCTTCTAATCCACAAACATGAGGTGTCTTTGCATTTATTTTTGTCTTCCTTAATTTCTTTCAGAGATATTTTGGAGTCTTTCAACTTTTTTATTAAGATAAATCCTATGATACTATCATAACTGGAAGTGTTTTCTTAAATTTCTTTCTGGATTTTCATTATTAGTATATAGAAAAGCAACTGATTTTGTGTGTGTTGATTTGGGATCCTGCTACTTAGCTGAAATTGTTAATAAGTTCTAACTTTTTTTGTAGAATCAATAGGGTTTTCTACATATCAGATTGTGTCATCTGCCAGCAGAGAGAATTTTATTTTGCTTTCCAATTTGGATGCCCTTATTTTTATTTCTTCTGTAATTGCTCTGATTTGAGGTTCCAGTACTATTTTTGAACAAAAGAGGTAAAAGTGAGCACGCTTGCCTTGTTCCTGATCTTAGAGACAAGCTTTCAGTCTTTTACCAATGGGTATGATGTCTGTGAGGGGTTTTCATCTTTGTCTTTTATTACGTTGGAGTAGTTTCCTTCTATTCCTTGTTTATTGTTTTTTATCATGAAAGAATGTTGAATTTCATCGAATGCTTTTTCTGCATCAATTTAAGTGATCATGTGGGTTTTTCCTTCATTCTGTTAATGTGTATTACACTTGATCAGTTTTCACACGTTGAACCATTTTTACGTTACATTGTAGAAAGGATGAATCTGACGTGATCACTGTATAACCCTGATAATACACTGCTGCATTCAGTTTGCTAGGATTTTGTTGAGGATTTCTGAGTGAGTGTTTGTAGGGTTATTGGCCCATGGTTTTCTTTTCCCATAGTGTTCTGGCTTTAGTATCAGGGTAATAAAGGCTTCATAGAACAAATTAGGAAGTGTTCCCTCCTCTTCAGTTTTTGTGAAAAGTTTAAGAAGTAGTGGTATTTCTTTAAGTGTTTCACAGCACTCGAAGTGAAGCGAGCATATCGAGGGCTTCTCTTCATTGGAAGATTTTTTAAAAATTACTGATTCAATCTCCTTACTAGTTAAATGTCTATTCAGATTTTCTAGTTCTTCATGACTTAGTCTTTTTAAAATTATATTTTATTGTTTATGCTATTACGGTGGCTCTGATTTTCCTCCTTTGCTCCCTTTCACCCAGCCCTACCCACTCCCTCAGTGCTATCCCCACAGTGTTGTCCATGTCCATGAATCACGCATATAAGTTCTTTGGCTACTCTATTCTCTATACTGTACTTTACATCCCCATGACTATTCTGTAACTACCAATTTGTACTTCTTAATCTTTCACCTTATTGCCCATCCTACTGTCCTCCTTCCCATCTCGCAACCATCAAAATATTTTCTGTATCTATGATTCTGTTTCTGATATGCTTGTTTTTTAATTTTGTTTTTTTTTAAGATTTTATTTCTTTATTTTTTAGAGAGAGGGGAAAAGAGGGAGAAGGAGAGGGAGAGAAACATTGATGTGCCAGAGAAACATTGATCAGTTGCCTCTCACACACTCCCAACTGGAGACCTGGCCTGCAACCCAGGCATGTGCCCTGACTGGGAATGAACTGGCACATCATTGGATTGTGGTTCGATGCCCATACCACTGAGTCACACTAGTCAGAGCTAGGGCTGTTTATTTAATTTTTTTTTTAGATTCAATAGTTAATGTATTTATTGTTCATATTTTTGCTCTCCTTCTTCTGAAAGGAGACCCTTTAACATTACACGTAATACTGGGCTGATGGTGACGAACTCCTTTAGCTTTTTCTTGTCTGAGAAATTCCTTATCTGCCCTTCAATTCTAAATGATAGCTTTGCTGGGTAGTGTAATCTTGGTTGTAGGTCCTTGCTTTTCACAACTTTGAATATTTCTTGCCAATGCCTTCCAACCTGCAAAGTTTCTTTTGAGAAATAAGCTGATAGTCTTATGGGATCTTCCTGGTAGATAACTAACTGATTTTCTCTTGTTGCTTTTAAGATTCTCTCTTTGTATTTAACCTTTGACATTTTAATTGTGATGTGTCTTGGTGTGGGCCTCTTTGGGTTCATCTTGTTTGGGATTGTCTGCATTTCCTGGACTCGTATGTCTATTTCCTTCATCAAGTTAGGGAAGTTTGCAGTGAAAGAGAGACACCATATGATCTCACCTATAAGTGGAACCTAATCAACAAAACAAACAAGCAAGCAAAATATAACCAGAAACATTGAAATAACAAACTGACAGTAACTGGGTGGGGGGAGGGAAAGAGGGATAATGCAGGGAAATAGGGGAAGGTCCATCAAGGGATATATACAAAGGACACATGGACAAAGCCAAAGGGGGTAGGTTCAAAGGTGGGAGGTGGGGATGTATGAGGTAGGGGGCTATGGTGGGGTGAAAATGGAGACAACTGTACTTGAACAACAATAGAAAATAAGTTAGGGAAGTTTTCTGTTGTTATGTTTTTCAAATAGGTTTCCAATTTCTTGCTCTCTTTCTTCTCCTTCTGGCACCCCATGATGTGAATGTTGGATCTCTTGAAGTTGTCCCAAGGGCTTCTTACACTATCCTCATTTTTTTTGGATTCTTTTTTCTACTTGCTATACTGATTGGTTGTTTTTTGTTTCCTTATATTCCAAATCACTCATCTGATTCTTGACTTCATCCACTCTACTGTTGATTCCCTGTAAATTGTTCTTTATTTCAATTAGTGTATCCTTTGTTTCTGACTGGATCTTTTCATTGTTGTTGATGTTCTCACTAAGTTCATTGAGCAGTCTGTTAACCAGTGTTTTGAACTCGGCATCTAGCACGTGCCTTCTCTTCATTATGTTTAGTTCTTTTTCTGGAATTTTTGTTCTGTTGTTTCATTTGGGCCATATTTCTTGGCCTCCTTGTTTTTGTATCTTCTATGTGTTTCTATGTAACAGGTAGAGCTACTGTGTGTCCCAAGCTTGGTAGATTGGTCTAATGTAGTAGGTGCCCTGTAGGGCCCAGTGGCATAACTTCCCCTATTACCCAAGTTGGATACTCAAAGTGCACCCACCATGTGGGCTGTGTACACCTTCCTGTTGTGGTTGAGCCTTTATTGTTGTTGGCATATACAAGGCCTACGTTCTGTCCAGCGTCATACAACATAAGGTTCAAAGCAATCTGCAGTTGGCTACTACTTGTGCTGGGCTTAAAGGTGCTCATGTGAGGCCAAGCTGTGAAACAAGGCCAGCTGCTGCTAGTGCTGGATCTGGGGCAACTTAGCAAGAGGTATGGAGCACAATGAGGCCAAGCACTACTTGTTTGAGAGAATTTAGGGAAATTTGAAGCATGGAACAAGACAAGCCATTCACATGGAAAAGCCACTGGAAATAGCTTGAGTGGGGCCAAAAGTTGGGTGGGGCAGGGCCTCAGAGAACCAGCAACGTGGAGCGAACAGTGTGAACCAGGTTGATGGACTCTCAGATGTGGCACCCACCTTCCAATTCTATGGCTCTGTGGGGTAAGAGGCCTCAGAAAAGAAACAATGGCCTCTGCCAGCACTTCTGCTGGGAGAACTGCCCCCCAGCTCTCCGCCCCGATGCCAGACAATTCAGTTCCTACCCCTATGTCTTTGATGTCTTTCAACCTGCTGCCCCTGCACTGGAGCTCAGAAGGAGTGAGTCTGAGTAAGTCTGTGTACAGGCCCTTTGAGAGAATCTGCCTGGGAACCCAGAAGTTTCTGTCTTCCACAACCTCAATCCCTGCTGGTTTTTACAGCCAGAAGTAATGGGGACTTAACTTCCTGGCACTGGAACCCTGATCTGGGAGGCCTGGTGTGGGGTTGGGACCCCTCACTCCTGAGATACCCCTCCCAATTTTTATCTGCTGCATATGGGTGTGGGACCAGCCTGTTCCACATCTTGGCCCTTCCTACCAGTCTCAATGTGGTTTATTGTCTAATGCTGTAGTTGTAGGACTTCTATTCATCTTAGTTTCTGACAGTTCTGAATGATGGTTGTCCTCTAGTTCAGCTGTAATTGTGATGTGGTTGTGTGAGAAAATGAGCTGTTTTTACCTATGCTGCCATCTTGACTGGAAGTCATGACTAGTCTTGATAGGTTTTGTGTATCTAGGAATTTGTCCATTTCACCTAGGTTATCCAATGTGTTGATGTACTCTTATTTATAGTACTCTCTATAATTCTTTTTATTTCTTTAAAAAAATTTTATTGTACTTTTTTCCATTACCATTTATCCCACTTATATCCTCTTCACCTCTACCCATCCCGTCCCCCCCTCAAAATCACCACACTGCTGTCCATTTCCACAACACTTTGATATCTGCAGAATCAGTAATAATGTCCTCACTCTCCTTTGTGGTTTTAGTAATTAGAGTCTTTTGTTTTTCTTAGTCAAGCAAGCTAAAGGTTTGTCAATTTTGTTGATCTTTTTTTTAAAAACCACAATTTTTGGATTAATTTATTTTCTCTAGCTTTGCTAGTCTATTCCATATTACATTTATCTCTACTTTCATCTTTACTATTTCCTTCATTTTGTTAGATTTGGGTTTAGTTTGTTATTCTTGTTTTAGTTTCTTAAGTTGTAAAATTAAGCTAGTGATTTGAGAACTTTATTCTTTTTTAATGCATTTATAACTATAAATTTCCCATTTAGCACTGCTTTTGGTGTGTCCCATAGTTTGAGTACATTTTGTTTTTATTTTTCACTCATCTCTAAGTGTTTTCTAAATTCACTTGTGATTTCATCTTTCATTGGTTGAGAGTTTGTTAACAAATTTGTGAATTTTACAGTTTTTCTTTTATTATCTGTTCCTAACTTAATCCAATTGTGGTCAGAGAAGATACCTTGTATATCATCTTTTCAAATCTGTTGAGACTTAGTTTGTAACCTAACCTGGAATCACCTAATGTCCCATGTGCACTTGAAAAAAATGTGTATTCTACTGTTGTTTGGTTGAGTGGTCTGTATAGAATGCTGCCAGAAAAAAAGTGTTATTTTGTCTTTGAGACATTTTATACAAACTTCATGGTAATCACAAAAGGAAAAGGTAGAGCTAAAACACAAAACATAAACAAAGAGGAAACCGAAAAATATCAGGGAGCCCTGACAGATGTGGCTCAGTGGGTTGAGCAACATCTGCAAACCAGAAGGTCACTGGTTTGATTCCCAGTCAGTGCACATGCCTGGGTCCCCAGGCCAGGTCCCCAGTTGGGGATGTGCGAGAGTCAACTGATCAATGCACCAATGTTTTTCTCCCTCCCTTCCCCTCTTTCTAAAAATAAATAAATAAAATCTTTTTAAAAATCATGAAAAATCACCTAACTAAAATAGCACACAGAAACACAAGAGGAAAGAAGCAATGGAGATATAGAGCAATCAGAAAATAAAAGGTAGAGTGGCAGTACAAAGTCATCCTATGCCAATAATCACTCTTATTGTAAATGCACTGAACTCACTGATCACAAGGCACAGAGTAGCTGGATAGATTGAAAAACAAGTCCAACTACATTCTTTCTTCAAAAGACCCATCTCTGGTTTAAAGACAAACATAAGCTCAAAGCAAAGGGGTGGAAGATGATATTCAAAGCAAATGGTATCCAGAAGAAAGTGGGTGTAGCCATACTTATAACAGACAAAATAGATTTCAAGCCAAAAAGGGTATAAAAAAAAGACATTATAGAATGATAAAGAGAACTATCCATTAAGAAGACATAGTATTTATTAATATATGTATATGTTTATCTAACTTAGGAGCACCAAAATATATAAAGCAATTATCAACAGACCTAAAGAGAAATAGACAGCAACACGATGATAGTAAGAGACTTTAACACCACACTTACACCAATGAATAAATCATCCAAACAGAAAGTTGACAAAGAAACATTGGCCTTAAGTGACACATTAGGCCAGATAGATTTAATAGACATTTGCAAAACATATCCAAAAGCAACAGAACACACATTCTTTTCAAGAGAACATGTTAACATTCTTTTTTTTACATTTTATTTTATTTTATTTTATTGATTATGCTATTACAGTTGTCCCATCTCCCCCCTTCATTCCCCTCCACCCTGCACCCCCACACCCACATTCTCCCCCTTTAGTTCATGTCCATGTGTCATAAGTTCTTTAGCTTCTACATTTCCCACACTATTCTTGCCCTCCCCCTATTTTCTACCCACCCTCTATGCTACTTATTCTCTGTACCTTTTCCCCCTCTCTCCTCCTCCCATTCCCCTGTTACTAACCCTCCATGTGATCTCCATTGCTGTGTTTCTTTGCTTAGTTTGCTTTTCTTTTAGGTGTGGTTGTTAATATCTGTGAGTTTGCTGTCTTTTTACTGTTCATATTTTTTATCTTCTTTTCTTAGATAAGTCCCTTTAACATTTCATAGAATAAGGGCTTGGTGATGATGAACTCCTTTAACTTGATCTTATCTGAGCACTTTGACTGCCCTTCCATTCTAAATGAAAGCTTTGTTGGATAGAGCAATCTTGGATGAAGGTCCTTGACTTTCATGACTTGGAATACTTCTTCCCAGCCCCTTCTTACCTGCAAGGTCTCTTTTGACAAATCAGCTGACAGTCTAATGGGAACTCCTTTGTAGGTGACTGTCCCCTTATCCCTTGCTGCTTCTAGAATCCTCTCCTTCATTTTAATCTTGGCTAATGTAGTTATGATGTGCCTTGGTGTGTTCCTCCTTGGGCCCAACTTCTTTGGAACTCTGCGAGCTTCCTGGACTTCCTGGAAGTCTATTTCCTTTGCCAGATTGGGGAAGTTCTCCTTTATTATTTGTTCAAATAAGTTTTCCACTTGTTGCTCTTCCTCTTCCCCTTTTGGTATCCCTATAATTCGGATGTTGGAATATTTAAAGATGTCCTGGAGGTTCCTAAGCCTCTCCTCATTTTTTAAAATTCTTGTTTCTTCATTCTTTTCTGTTTGGTTGTTTCTTTCTTCCTTCTGGTCCACTCCATTGATTTGAGTCCTAGTTTTCTTCCTATCACTATTGGTTCCCTGTGCATTTTCCTTCATTTCACTTAGTGTAGCCTTCATTTTTTCATCTAATTTGTGACCAAAATCAACCAATTCTGTGAGCATCCTGATCACCAGTGCCTTTGAACTGTGCACCTGATAGATTGGCTATCTCTTGTTCGCTTAGATATATTTGCTCTGGGGCTTTGATCTGTTCTTCTGCTTGAGCCATATATATATATTTTTTTGGGGGGGGGGGATCTGGTTGCACCTGTTACGTAGTGAGGGGCGGTGCCTTAGGTGTTCACCAGGGTGGGGCAACCCAGTCACTGGGTTGTGATGCTGCATGTGGGGGTGGGGTCAGAGAGGGAACAATGGCACTTGCTCTGCTCTCTCGTATCCCAATCCCCTCTGCCACTCTCCACAAGCAAACTGGGCCCTTCTGGTGCTGCTCCCCAGGTAGGCGGGCCTGTGCACATTCCAGGACCCTGTGGGTCTCTCCAATGAACTCTCCTGTGAGTCTGGGAGTCTCTCCCAGCACCTCAACCCCCACAAGTGTTTTCAATTGGTGCTTTTAGGCTTTATTTCCTGGCGCTGGGGCCCTGGGTTGCACAGTCTCTCTCTCCATTTTTGCCTGGTTTATCTGTGTGCGAATGTGTGCCCAAGGTCAGCAAGCCACCTTGCACGCTTGGGGTCTGCTAGCTGCCGCCTGCACACCCGGAACTGCCAACCATCACTTTTTCCTGCTGCAACCCCGCTCCCTTACCGGTCTGGATGAAGGTTTTTGAACTTCCTTACAGTTCAATTTTCTGTCAGATCTGGTTGTTTTTTTGTTGTCCTTAATTCTGGTTGTGTGAGGAGGCACAGTGTGTCTACCTATACCTCCATCTTGGCTGGAAGTCCCATGTTAACATTCTCAAGGATAGACCATGTTTTGGGTCATAAAACAAGTCTCAATAAATTTAAGATGGTTGAAATTATATAAAGCATCTTTTCTGACCACAATGGTATAAAATTAGAAATCAGCTACAAGAAGAAAGCTGGAAAATTAGCAAATATGTGGAGATTAAACAACATGCTTCTGAACAAGTATTGGATCAATGAAGAAATAAAAGAAGAAATCAAAAGATACTTAGAGACAAATGAAAGTACAACATATCAAAATCTTTGACACAACAAAAGTGGTACTTAGCTAAGAGGGAAATTCATAGAAATACAGGCCTACCTCAAGAAACAGGAGAAATTTCAAATAAACAATAAAACCTTACATCTTAGGGAACTAGTAAAAGATGAACTAATGGAAGGCTCAATGTCCACAAATAAATCAAAATGATACTCACATTAACAAAATGAAGTATAAAAATTATATAATGATCTCAATAGATGTAGCAAAGTATTGGACAAAATTCAACATCCATTTATGATTTAAAAAACTCTCAATAAAATGGGTATAGAAGGAAAGTATCTCAACGTAATAAAGGCCATATATGAAAACCCATAACTAACATCATATGCAATGGTACAAAGCTGAAAGCTTTTCATGTAAGATCAGGAACAAGACAAGGATGCTCAATCTTGCCACCTTTATTCAGCATAGTACTAGAAGTCCTCACCAGAGCAATTAGGTAAGAAAAAGAAATAAAAGGCATCCAGCTTGGAAAGGGAGAAGTAAAACTGTCACTATTTTCAGGTGACATGATTTTATATATAGAAAACCCTAAAAAGCCCACCACAAACACTATTAGGAATAATAAACAAATACAGTAAAGTTGCAGGTTACAAAATCAGTATACAATAATCTGTTGCATTTGTATACACTAACAATGAACTATCAGAAAGAGAAATAAAATAATTCCATTTACATCACAACAAAAAGAATGAAACACATAGGGAGACACTTAACAAAAGAGGTGAAAGGCCTATATAGTGGAAACTACAAAAAAATTATTGAAAGAAATTGAGGAAAACCAAGAAATGGAAAGATATTCTGTACTCATGGATTGGAAGAATTAACACTGTTAAAATGTCCATACTACCTAAAGAAATCTGTAGATTCAGTGCAATCTCCATCAAAATTCCAATGGCATTTTTCACAGAAATAGCAGAAAAAAATCTTAAAATGTGTAAGGAACCACAAAAGAACTCAAATAGCCAAATGGTCAGCAGGCACATGAAAAGGTGATCAACATCACTAATTATTAGAGAAATGCAGATCAAAAACCACAATGAGATATCACCTCACACCTGTTGGAATGGCTAGTATCAGAAAGACAAGAAATAACAAGTATTGGTGAGGATGTGGAGAAAAGGGAACCCTTGTGCACTGTTGGTCAGATTGTTCAGATTGGAAATTGATAAAGCTGTATGGAAAGCAGTATGGAGGTTTCTCAAAAAAATTAAGAATAGAACTACCATGTCCTGGCCAGTGTGACTTGGTTGGAGAATCGTCCTGTGCACTGAAAGACTGCAGGTTCAATTCCCGGTCAGGGCACATACCTAGGTTTCAGGTTCAGTTCCCAGTTCGGGTGCATATAGGAGGCAACCAATAGATGTATCTCTTTCACATCAATGTTCCTCTCTTTATTTCTGTCTCTCAAACCAATATGTCCCAGCAATTCCTCTTCTGGATATTTATCCAAAGAATATGAAAACACTAATTCAAAAAGGTGTATGTATCCCTATGGTCTTTGTAGCATTATTTACAATAACCAAGATATAGAAAAACCTAAGTGTCCATTGATGGATGAATGGATATAGAAGATGCCACATATGTGTATATGTTTTTATATGTATACACATATATGCACAATGGAATTCTATCCCACCATGAAAAAGATGAAATATTATCATTTGCAACAACATGGATGGATCTTGGGGGTATTATGGTAACTGAAATAAGTCGGATGGAAAAAACAAAACTGTATGGTTTCACTCATGTGGAATATAAAACAAAAAAGAAATAAATGGACAAACAAAACAAAAACAAATTCACAGATACAGACAACAGATTGGTAGATTCCAGAGGGAGAGTGAGTGCAGGGAGGATGAAATAGGTAAAGGAAGTCAAATAGATGATGATGAATGGAAACTAGATTTTGGTGGTGAACACATTATGGTGTATACAGATATAAAATTATAATGTGTACCTGAAAGTTATATAGTGTTATTAACCAATGTTACATCAATAAAAAAATAAAATTACATTATTACTGATGAAGAGGGGCTTCTGTCATTGAACTTTTTACTTTCTGTATGCCATGTAGCTTTTTTGTTCCCCTTTACCTGCATTATTGTCTTCTTTTGTGTTTGATTGATTTTTTTGTAGTGGAACATTTAAATTCCATTCTCATTTCCTTTTGTGTATATGCTATAGTTGTTTTCCTTCTGGTTACCATAGAGGTTATATTTAACATCCTAAGTTATAACACTTTAATTTGAATCTTTAATAACATACAAAATCTCTGCTCCTTTTAAGCACCTTTCCCCACCCCTTTCAGTTGTTGATATCACAAAATTTCATTTTTATACATTGTACATTAAAAACAAACCAATTATTATTTTTAATGCATTAGCCTCTTATATGTAGAAACCAGAAATGAAGTTATAATAACACTAGCTTTTATAATTGCCCATGTATTTTCCTTTACTATGAACTTTATTTCTGCGTAAGGATTCACATTATTGTCTAGTGTCCTTCCATTTCAGCCTGCAGGACCCCCCTTAGCATTTCTTAAAGGGCAGGTCTAGTGGTAACAAACTCCCTCAGATTTCTTCTGGGAGTGTCTTAATTTCTTCCTCACTTTTGAAGAACGATTTTTGCCAGATACAGGATTCTTGTGGCTTTTTTTTCTTTAGCACTTTGAATATATCAGTCATTGCCTTTTGACCCCCAAACTTTCTGAAGAATAATCTGTTTATAATCTTATCGGAAGCCCTTTGTATGTGATAAGTAGCATCTCTCTTGCTGCATTTAAGATTCTCTTTTAGTCTTAGGCTTTTGACATTTTGCTTAAAATATGTCTCAGTGTGGGTCCCTTAGGTCATCCTACTTGCTGTTGAATTTCTGGGATATTTTTATTCATCTCTTTCATCAAATTTGGGGAATATTTAGCCATCATATCTTCAAATATTCTTCTGCTCCTTTCTCTTCTCCTCCTGGGACTCCCACAAAGCATGTTGTTCCATGTTATGGTGCCTCACAGATCCCTTAGGCTCTGCTCGCTTTTATTCCATCTTTTAACATTCTGTTTCTCAAACTCAGTAATTTAAATTGTCTTGCCTTTCAGTTCCCTGACTCTTTCTTCTGTATGTTCAAACATGCTTTTGAATCCTTCTAGTGAATTTTCATTTCAGTTATTGTATTTTTTAGCCTCAAATTTCTTTTTGTTTTCTTCTTAGGCTTTTCATCTTTTTATTGCTATTTTCATTTTTCTACACATCAGATCCTTGACTTTCTTAACATCTTCTTTTACTATTTTGAACCTTTTTAAGATAGTGTTTTACAGTCTTTGTCTGGTAGATCAGCAACCCCCAACCCTTTTGGCACCAGGGACCAGTTTCATGGAAGACAGTTTTTTCATGGACCTGGGGAATGGGGTGGGAGTGGGAATGATTTGGGGATGATTTAAGAGCATTACATTTATTGTGCATTTTATTTCTATTATTATTGCATTGTAATATATGATGAAATAATTATACAACTCACCATGATGCAGAATCAGTGGGAGCCCTGAGCTTGTTTTCCTGCAACTAGACAGTCCCACCTGGGGGTGATGGGACACAGTGGCACCCAAAGTGCTACCTTTTGAACCACAGCTTTTCCTAAAAGTTCATGACAAATGTCCTTAGCAGCAGGCAGGATCAACTCTTCACCAATAATAGAGGGCTTCTTAGCTTTAGCGATACAGTGAGCCACTAAGAATGATGCTCTCTGTGCAGACACATCTGATGAAGTGGTGGCCTTCGGTAATTGCTTGTGTTCTCCATGTTCAGGTTTTTTCTTTTGAAAAACTCCAGAGGCTTGTCTTTTAATGCAGGGTGCTTGGTCTCCATGTGGCGAAGCAGTTTTGAAGGTTTCATGGCTTCATTGGATAGCCAGTTGCCACATATTATACAAAGGAGGCTTGGAGAAAGTGAATCATCTGTTGCAATGAACCATAATTTAAGTAGGACTCTTGGTATTTTCTTTCAAATGCAGCTTTCTTTTTGTTGGCAGTCTTAGAGTCTTCTGCTGTCTCATCATTGGGTCTTTCCCACTTTTCAAAGAAGCTCTCCAGCAACATTTGTTTTTTACTCATTTTGGCTAGGGTTAGCATGTGGGCTTACCAAAACTGTGACTGAGACAGCGCAGTGTGGGAAAGAGGTGCAGGTAGAAGTAGTAAATAAAATAATGGGTAGGCCACATGTAGACTCAAATAAGTGTCAGATTCTGACTTAAAGCGGTTGTACAATTGAAGTACATCAACTCACTTGCCACTATAAAACCTGCCACAAGTTACAGCTTAATTGTCCCTTGCCACTCACTGGTAGGGTTTTGATTTGAGTCTGCAAGCAATTGATTTATTCTGGTCTCTGTGCAGTCAGTCCTCTCTGCTAAGGATAATCTGTATTTGCAGCTGCCCCCCAGCACTAGCATCACCACCTCAGCTCCACTTCAGATCATCAATCATTAGATTCTCATAGGGGGTGCACAACCCAGATGCATCACTTGTGCAGTTCACAGCAGGGTTCATGCTCCTGTGAGAGTCCAATGCCACTGCTGATCTGACAAGAGGTGGAGCTTCAGCAGTAATGCTAATGGTGGGGAGTGGCTGTAAGTGCAGAGGAAGCTCCACTTGCCCAAGGGCTGCTCTCCTCCTGCTGTATGGTCTGGTTCCTAACATGCCCTGGACCTGTGCTGGTCTGTGGCCCCAGGGACTGGGGAACCCTGTGGTGGATCAGTCATCAGGGTTGTTTGTTTTTTTTTTTTTCAAGGACAGTTTCTGTTGGTTTATTTTTTCCCTAAAAATAGGCCATGCTTTCCTATTTCTTTGCATGTCTTACGATGCTTTTTTGTTGCTGAAAACTGGACATTTGAATCAAATAATGTGGTAAATGTGGAGATCAGATTCTCCTTCTTCCTAGGAATAGGCAGTTTGTTTTGTTTTGTTATTTTATTGCTGTACACTGCCTCTGTGCTGAGGATCAGTCCGAGGTGTAAACGTAAGGTCTTTTCAGGTCTTTTTGAACCTGCTCTTTTCCCTGGGTGTGTGCGATAACTTTCTAACATCCTCTAAATATGTAGTTGTCTTCTAATATCCTCGTGTTAATGTGTGGTTCTCAAAAGGAGAAAGAGAGAAAAATGGTGAGGTATATGCGATGTCAGCCCTTTAAAACCTCAGGGAGTCACTTCAGCTGGAGCGGGAGGGCAGTTGTAACAGTGATCTCCTTCCTCTGTGTCGGCACCTCCCTATCAGAAGTGACCCTTCAGTGATCATATGGTCACTGATGGTGACCCAATCAGTGAACATAACACAGATCCCTGACATGTGCACGACAGGATTCCTATTATCCATCTGTCTCCCACAAGCTGTGCGCAAGCCGCTCCTGGAATATATGCACAGCTGCCTGACAGAATTTGTGGCCACTGCCACGCTAAAATTGATTGAAATTAATGCCTATTTATCTTCCAAGCCTTTCCCTAGAGGTTGGAAGCCTCCAACAGACTTCAGAGTGCCAAAATACATCAGACAGATTCCACCAGTGCAATCGTTGTCTGGGTAGGGAGACAGAATCCTGGCACTCCGCCATCTTCCCAGAACCTTCCTCCTTTATTTTTATGCTCGGATCATTATGAATTTGGCCACCAGGTAGGCCTCCAAGCTTTCTCTATATTTTTTATAAGCCCCATTATTTTTTAAACACTTCACTTTCTGGCAGAATAAAATATTCAGGCTTATCTTTTACTTTCCCTGCACCAACTCTAGAATCCCTGTTCCTGGGGATTCTTACTCCTCTAAAAAAAACTTTATTCTTTTAATATAGAATGGTATTTAGGAACCAAATTCTGAGCACTAGGGGTGTAACTACTATTGGAGAGAAGTTGTTACGAGCATCTTTCAATAGACAGAGCTACAGATAGATAATAAGTCAATAAATATCCATGGCACAGATCTGTATCTATTTTCCTTTCTCCCTCTCTCTCCAACCCTGAGTTCACACTGATTCCTCCAATTTTTGCTGAACACCACAGCATATCTTCCCGTTTTTTCCTCCCCATATCTGCAACTCCCTTCTCTGACAGTGAGAAACATGGAAGTTACTCACTGTCGTGGAAATATTGAGAAACATCCCAATATTCTCAATATTTTTAGCTCTTGATCACTTCCCCATGTACATAATCAAGTTCCTAATCCTCCAGCTGCCTCTTGGTCCCAGTCTCTGAAGTTCCACTGTCCATGGCCAAAGGAAAGGACAGGGAGGAAAGTGAGTACGTATTTCTTAACAGAAGAAAAGAACAAAATGGAAAGAGAGGTGAGAAAGTTCAGGAAGAAGAAGAGGAATATGAAAGGGAAGCCTTCTATTTGTCTCCACAGACACACAGCCGACCTCTGAAGGACAAACAGCAGGATCATGTGCAAAATGAGGAATAACTGAACAGAGATGGTCAGCATCTTTCAATGTCACAAAGTTCTGGGCTCCTTTTCTTCAACTCAATCATTCTATAATGCACTGGGAGAAACTAGAAGTCATTTGTCCTCATTTCAAAAGCCAGCGATATCCATTCTGCAAGCAAAAGAACCTCCTAAGAAAATCCCTTCCTTGTTAGGATAATGTTCAACCTAATCCAATCATTCCTGACCTTTAGGCCAACAGATTCAGAGGCCACTGACCCTGGAGCTGAGTAGATTCTGGAAACTGTCATGTGTAAAGGAACAAAAGTCCTGATCAAAGGTAGGCGTGCAGGAAAAGCTGGTCTCCTCTGGCACATTATTTGCAGGACACTTGGATAGGTTTGGCAGAGTTGGGAAGGGGGTTGGAGGTCAGGGTCAGGGATACAGTTTAGTGTCCATTGCAGGGTTGATTTCAGGCAAAATAGGCCATATCTATCCCAGGAGTTGCTTCAGTTCCCACTCCAGAGGCCTCTCTGGCAATTGACTTCTCCCAGGTCACAAAGTTGAATGCTAGGGAAGGTGAAAGAAGACTGGGGACTTTTGAGAGCCTGATATAATGTGGACCAGGACACCAGGGTGTCAAGGAGTCTGGATTATAAAATAGAAGATCTCAGAGAGAGGAATCTTCTTTCAGAAGTAGAGTTTATTCCCAGATTTGTGATTGGAAATCATCTGCCCAGTGCAAAATAGGAGCATAGTGGTGGTAGAAGTGGCATTAAGTAGACATGAGATATGATCAGAGCTGCAAAGATTAGGACAAGAGGAGAATATGGCCCCAGTTCTCCCTGAATGGGTCCATGACTAAGCTGGTGTGGTTTGGTCATTTGCTTCTGTACATTTCTTTATAGTAAGGCGTTCAGTTGTTTAATGAATTAGGCAAGTTAACTCTCAGTTTCCCATCTAATAAATGGAAATAATGAAACCTACTTCTTAGGGTTATCCTTCTTATTTTTGTTTGTGTCATTACCAATACCTTCCCCATTTAAGTCCTGTGTACATTTAAGCATTGTGAGCCTGGTGCATCAGGTCATGTCACATCAGAAAGCCCTGCAAGAACTCCGACCACTAGATCCTAGACAATGCATCATAGCATATATAGCAGACAGGTCCTAGCAGCATTTTTGCTCTGTATACCCAGTACTTGTGCACTCCTTTCAGTATCTGTCCATCTGAAGGACAGGTACTAGATATTATGTGTAATCTATGGAATAAAATAGGTATGAAATTGGAGTCAGAGACTCCTGGGTTTGAATTCTAGGGCACTTAGAAGCTGGGTGATGCTGGAAAAGTTACTCATCTATTGTATTTTCTCATTAGTAATAGGGATAGGAATACCTACCCTCTAAGGTCATTTTAGATGATGTGATGTGTTGAAAGTGCTGGCACTGCCTGACATGTAGCAGTCACCACAGATGCAAATGACTTTCATTATTACATAACACCTGGAATGGACCAAGTACTGATGACACATTCAATGAATTAATGAAGTGACTGCACATAATTTCTTTATGGCTCTGTCCATTGCTGATGGGCCCTTCAGCAAAACACTCCCTGGAAGACCACCTAGTACAATGATCTCATTTCACAGAGAGAAAAACTGGGGCCCAGCCAGAGGATATAACTGGAAAAGTGCCCAGCAGGACAGACAAAGGTAGAACATAGGACTTTGGTTTCAGTGTCTGCAGCTGTCACTACCATCTTGTGACATACTTTCTTGGAAGGTGTCATCCCTATTTGCTTCCAAGATTATTTATGGATTTCATTTCCCATTACTTTTTCACCAAGACAAGCCAAGACCAGAGATCATCAGGGGGACCCATGAGTAGCTGCTGGTTAAGCTGAGCAGAGTCTAGTGCTCCTGGAGGCAAAACAAACAGATTACTGATCACTGTATTGCCCCCAGAACAAACACTATTGTTTAATGTCCCTGCTCTGTCCACTGGAAGAGAAGAGCAAATTCCACCCGGTCCTATTCCAAAGTACTGTGTTTTTCTTACTATAAGATGCATCCCCCACAAACCTGGCAAATTTGGGAGGCTTAATGGTTGTTAATGCTGCTGTTGAATTCTGTTTACATTTACATTGGTGAAATATTATGTTATTTATGTTATTAAATATTTTACATTTTGAGGTTCAAAATTTATTTTCCTATTTCCTCCTCTAAAACCTAGGTACATCTTATGGTCTGAAAACTATGGTAAACCTCTGACCTATATGGATTTGTAGACAATTGGTATCAACTATTAGTTTCCACAACTGAATTATCCTACCATTTTACTTGTTTTAAATGTTCTCACAAATAGGCCTTTTACATAAATATATGCAACTTGTCTACATGTATAATTTAACAACAATTAGCCCCACAGGATATCAACTTCCTAAAAACAGGTTAACTACCCTCTATCTCCACTCTTTCAGACCAGAGACAGGTGTTGTAGGCTGCAGAGAATCACTGCAGCTATGAATACACAAAAATTGTATACCAAGTCTTCTGTGTGTGTGTGTGTGTGTGTGTTACAAGGGTGAGAGCCCCAGGCTTTTGTTAATCCTTAAAAGGGGTCTCATTAGTACCTCAAGTATGTTGAAATGCTGAACATTAAGTGTCTGTTTTAGTCTTCTTTCCAAACTCTTAGAATTGAAGGGAAGTGGAGGTAGGGTACTTGACAGCTCTTCCCCAGCACCAGTCAGTGAAAGGACCCTGTTGGACCAGAGTCTTCAGGCTCCTCCATCAGATCTATGTCATTCAATACTTCACGTTTGTTTCTCCTTGTGGGGGAAACTGGCAGCAGAAACTCAAACCCATCAGAGCCAACAGTTTCCGAGGCTTTGGCCAATGGAGCCTGAGGGCTTTGCAGTAGGTGACCCTCCGGGAAATCGTTTTCCTAGAACCTTTGGCATAAAGGATAATCATGCCTGTGGTTTTCTAGGGGCAGCCTGCAGAGACATGACCTAAAACTAGGTGTGAAAATAACTTTCCCAAGATGTACTGAAGGACCTGGAACTATCTGGAGCAGGAGACACTATTTAGAAATAAATCAAAATTATGAAGGAAAGGGACAAGGAAAGATGAAGTAAAAAAGAAGTTCTAGACCAAAGTGGATGAGAGAATAAACACAAGAAACCCTAGAAAGCAAGCTACTATGTTTTTGAATAGTGCAAAAAACAACAGAAGATGTTGCTCTGTGAAGTCAGAAAACATTTCCTGAGAATAGCCTTAGTCTAAAAGTTCAGGAAAGCAAATTTCGCCAAAATTGAGCAACAGAAAGTACCATGGTCAAACACCATACAAAGTTATTACAAGAAAAATTAAATAAGGAGAGAAATTACTCTAGACAATGAAAGTATGCCAGGAAAATACGACTGCAAAACATCCAAAATATGTAACCTGCACAAAGGTATGAAGAGAGGCAGAGACAGTAAAGATGTGGATAAACAGTGAAGGTTTTTCTCTTTCACTTTTAAATTCCCTTAACAGATCATTGTTTATTTGATGTAAGAACAAAAATGTATTGTGGAGTTTCTAACATACAGATGTAAAATGTCTGGTAATAAGAGCGCAAAGGATGAAAGAGTGGTGCAGTCAGCTTTGCTGGCTTGCAAATGCTGCTGTGTGTCACTTCCCAACTCTGATTCCGTTGGTGTCACTTTGGTAGCTCGAAATCTTCCGTGACGAGGGTATTTACTCCATGAAACTAGCAAATGATACCAATCAGGGCTACCCACCCTTTTTCTTTAAAGATCTTATTCTTATCCGCATATCACTGGGGAAGCAGAACTGTGCTATGATAGGATCTGACATTTACACACAAGTGATATGCTATTATTTGACAGTAGTTTTAAGTTATGTACAGTATAAATCTTGAAGATGTTAAAAAATAAAAGAGTAGCCAATAGAGAAGATAAAATAGAATACTAAAAATAATTAATTTAATACAGGCATACTTTGTTTTATCGTGCTTTGTTTTATTGCCCTTCACAGACGTATTTTTTACAAACTGAAGGCAAGACCCTCCACCAGCAAAAAGATTATGACTCGCTTATTGCAGCACTCACTTTATTGCAGCGGTCTGGAACCAAACCCACGATACCTCTGATGTGGGCTTGTAGGGGCAGAAAGGCAGAAGCAACGAACAAAAGACAGAAAGCAAGAATCAGTAATTACATTATATATGAATGAACTAAACACATTTAAAATGCTAGAAATTGTCACACTCAGTGAAAAAGGAAGACCCAACTATGTGTTCTTTATAAGAAACCCACCTTAATATAAAGAAGCAGATGACTTAAAAGTAAAAGAATAAAAATACTCTAAGCACACACGAATAAAAAAAGATGGAGTGGCCATATTACTATGCAATAAAGTAAACTTAAGGAGAAGAAGTATTACCAGAGATAGCTAAGGACATTTCATAATGATAAAGGAGTCGATTTGTCAAGAAAGCCTAAAATCCTAGATTTGTCTACACCTAACATTCTCAAAATATATAAAACAAAATCTGATAGAACTGCAGACATAAGCAAAACTATACTTATAGTTTGAGATTTCAATCCTCTTCTCTCAATGATTAAATGCAAAAACAGCAGACAGAAAATAAGTCACGACAGAGGATTTGAACAATAATATCAACAAACTTGACTAAATTGCTATTTATAGAACTACATTATATACAGAGGCTGACAAAAATTAGGTTTACAGTTGTGAGTCTGGGAAACAGAAAGTTTATTCTTGTATTGTTATTTATTAATTATTATACTATTTCCATACAAACAACTATAAACCTACTTTTGCCCACCCTTATATTACAAAAGTGTACATTATAGAATCATACCCAACAATCATAGAATACATTTTTTCATGTATACATGGAACACCCACCAAGATAGACCATCTGTTGGTCATAAAAAATAAATGAATGAATAATTTAAGAAGGTTGAAGTTATACAGAATATATTCTCTGACCACAAATGAATTAAATAAGAAATCAATGAAAAATCATATCTGGAAAATAACTAAATATTTGGAAATTAAAAGTAACTTTTAAATAATAAATCAATGGGGAAATCTTTGGAAAACTATTTTTTAAACTTTTACCTGAACGATAATGAAAGTACAACATTACAAAATTTGTGGAATATAACTGCAATGGTACTTAAAAGGAAATTTATAATTTTAAATGTCTATATTAGAAAATAAGAATGTTCTAAATAATTGATCTAAGCTTTCACCTTAAGAATCCAAGAAAAAAAGTAAATGAAATGAAAAGTAAGTAGAAGAAGGTAAATAAGGCTAAGAACAGAAAATTAGATAGAAAATTGACAATAGTGAAAATTTATGAAACAAAAAATTTATTCTTTGAAAGGTTCAACTAGACTGATTAAGGAAAAAAGAATAGAGAAAACACAAATTACCAGTATGGAGTATGAAAGAAGAGATGTCACTAAACACCCTATAAATATTAAAAGAATAATAAGAAAATATTTTGGACATTTTATGGCAATAATAGATAATTTAGATGAACAAATTCCTTGAAAAGCAAAAATTTTGCAGCTGCAGATTTTCACTGGTTCTCTGTTAAACCGTACACTTTTTCTTTGTTATGTTCATGTTTTCACTTAAATCCTTGCATATTTAAACAGTTGTTAAGCTTTTTTATTGTTTTTTTATTACAGTTGTCCCAATTTTCCCATTTGCCCTCCTCCCCCAACCCACTCCCCCCGACAGTCAATCTCCACACCATAGTCTAAGTTCATGGGTCATTCATACATGTTCTTTGACTAGTCCCTTCCCCTTCTTTCCACCATTATCCCCTCCCTCCTCTCCTCTGGCTGCTGTCAGCCCGTTCCATGTTTCTATGCCTCTGGTTCTGTTTTGCTTGTTAGTTTATTTTGTTCATTAGATTCCTCTTATAAGTGAGATCATATGTTATTTGTCTTACACTGACTGGCTTATTTCATTTAGTATAATGTTCTCCAGTTCCATCCATGCTGATGCAAAAGGTAGGAATTCCTTCTTCCTTTCTGCCACATAGTATTCCATTGTGTAAATGTGCCAGTTTTTTGATCCACTCATCTACCAATGAGTACTTAGGCATTTCCAACACTTGGCTATCGTAAATAGCACTGCTATGAACATAGGGGTGTGAAGTTCTTTTGAATTGGAGTTTTGGTATCTCCAAAATATATAACAACTTGTACAACTGAACAGCAAGGAGACAAAAAATCCAATTAAAAAATGGACAAAAGACCTGAATAGACACTTCTCTAAGGATGACATACAGATGGCCCATAGACATATGAAAAGTTGCTCAACATCACTAGCCATCAAAGAGATGCAAATTAAAACCATAAGATATCACATCACACCTGTCAGAATGGCTACCATTAATAAATCAACAAACAAGTGCTGGTAAGGCTGTGGAGAAAAGGGAGCCCTAGTGCATTGTTGGTGGGAATGCAGACTGGTGCGGCCACTGTGGAAAGCAGTGTGGAATTTCCTCAAAAAATTAAAAATGGAACTGCCTTTTGACCCAGCACTTCCACTGCAGGGAATAAACCCTAAGAGTCCCAAAATGCCAATTTAAGAGTTGTTAAACTGTTTAAAGTTCATTGTCTGATAACAATCATCTCTTTGGTTTTTAGTTGTATTTTTGTTGGTTGATTTTTCTCCTGATTCTGGGTCACATTTTGTGCTTCTTTGCATATCTGGTAATTTTTGCATTTGATGCTGGATATTTTATATATTTTTTTCTTTTTTCATATTTAGATTTTATTGTCTCCCTTTAATGAGAATTGAGGTTTATTTTAGAAGGCAATTAAGTTTACTTGTAGATTAACTTGATTCTGCCAAGGCTAGTTTCACTCTCAGTAAGGGTAGTTACAGAGCACCCTTTAATCTACAGCAATTTCAGACCCACATCCAAGGCATGACCTTCAGTGAAATCCTTAGGTTTTCAGTGAGGTCTCTTCCTTCTGGTTGGTAGGAATGTGAATGATTCCTGGCTTTGTATAAGCCCTGAGAATTGTTCAGCATGTAGGTCTCTCACAGTTATTCTTCGCCCAGCCTACAATTTCATTTACAACATGAAGATTAGTATTTCGCCAGAGACGCAAGGAGACTTTTTATAAGCTCTCTTTTGCATGCAGATTCCAGTCACTGTGGCTTTCCCAAGCTCCTGTCTCTGTTTCCTCAACTCAATGTGATGGGCTCTCTTGGGTTCCCTCTCTCTCTGCTGTGATCTGGAAATTTCCTCTAGGCAAAAAGTAGGGTCAATGTACTATTCACCTCTTTTCCTTTCCTTCTTCCAGGGACCACAGTCCTATGCTGTTATTGTCTAATGCTTGGAGACAGTTGCTTTGTATATTTTGTCCAGTTTTTTAGTTGTTAATGGAAACAGGACGAGTCCTGTGCTGGTTATTACTATTTCCCAGACAGAAGTCAACACCCATAAAACTGACATTTAACAATATATAACTTAGGTTCCATTCAACAGCATTCATTCAGGCACTACCATGAGCTGAAATTATGATAAAAATAGATATGACAAAATCTCTGATAACAAACTGATTAAGAAGAAATGAGTATAAATCACATTTTCAGGAAGTTGACCATAAAAGTGTAGTAGGGTTAGATTAATCCAGTCCTTTTAATATTTTCCAGTTAATCTGAATCAGGAGTTTGATTCCACTTGACATTATGAAATTTTAATGTTAAAATATATTTAAAAATAAACTCATTCCTTATCCTTTGTTTTATTATGTAAGTCCTTGACACTACATGCACTGGTGCTTTTTGCACCCTTGTGATCACCACTCAGACTCTCTTCAGACAGATTTATTGCATAGATTCTATTTAAGCAACTTGGCTCTTAGGTAAAATAATCAAAGAATAGGGGCTTTAAAAAAGGTACAATTTAATAGACACTAAACTCAGAAGCACAATCCTAGTATGAACAAATAGTATTCTCCCCCCACCATGTGAGAACATTTAAGAAAGTTTTCTGAGTAGACAATTTTTATTCATTTTAATTTTTGCATCAGTTATAGCACGACACAGACCCACATGAGGACAAGTGAGAATGTGGCCCCGTCATATTTGCAGGCTCTGAGCATCTCTGCAGCTGTCCACTTCGGTGTGGAATGTGCAGATGTCGAGAAGTTCTGTGAAGCACAACATAAGAGAAAGACCTTCAGATACTGCCTGTGCTTACTCAACACAATTCTTTTCCTGTTTTTTTAAAGTAAATGATAGGTAATAAAGATTTTTAAAACTGACTCTTGATCTCCCCTCAGTAATGTCAGTGCTATTCTTGACTACCTACATTGTCCTTCCCTCCTGCTCTCATTCTCTGCAACATGTGAAATAACCCAGCAAAAATTCAGGAACACTCCTAATAATTTGATTATCCAATCTCTAATATTTCTCCAACTTCTTTTTGAGGCAGTTATGCCATTCTAGCTAGAAAGGCCCTATTATAGTGTTAACTATACTTTGTTTCTATTAATATTATTTTAATAATATTTTACTTAATTTTAATTCATGATTTTACTTAAAATCTTTGAAAAAATTAATCCTCTGAGTGGTATATATGTGTAATTTCCCAAACTTCTCCCTATATCTGAAGTGCTTACATACATACATTTTCATTTTTAGCAAAAAGTGAAATACATATATAAAGTTCAATTTCCAAATGATCTCAAATTCTTTTGTACTCTGCCTCCTTCAAATGATTTGGCTTTTTTCTCATCTAGTGTCTTATACTGTTTTCTAATTGAGTCACCTCACTGGTGAGTTTGAATTCTCCTGCAGGGTCAGGAGCAGGCCCTCTGAATGTTTGTGTTCCTATTACTACTGGCCCAGGGCTTACCATGTTTACCTGACCCCCATGTTATCGCTCCTCAGTGTTTTCATCTACTCACCAGAAGGTACGCATTGTCTCACGTTAGCAATAGCTCTAAGATACTCTGGCCCTAAGTATTTTTGATAAGTTGTTTTGTCCTGAAGGTTGGCCAAACATTCCGTGTCATCACTGAAGAGCAGGTCCTTGGTTGAGGATTCAAACAACTGGAACATCATATATTGAAACCCATTTCTTCCAAAGAGCTCCTGGGTCAGATAGACAGATAGTGAGTGACCAGCAGTGCCAGGGAGCACAATGTTGTATATTCTGCCCCAAAAGTCCTGAGTCTGCTGGACTGCAGCTCCAGCCCCTAGGATATCGGGAGCACAGCAACAACTTTGGAGGCACCAGAGTAAAATGGCAAAAAACATGGCCTCTGGATTCAAATCCTGGCCCTAGCTTTTCCTTGTCATTTGGGAAAATTCTTTACTGAGCTTATTGAGCCTCATTTGTGAACAGAGATAATAACACTAACTAGTGAGATGATGTTTGTAAAGAAAATGCTAAACAGAAAAAGCTCCAAGTTTGCCACCATTATCACTATTCTGCCAGTCATTCTCAGGGGTTTTCAACTTTCTGGGTCACACTTGTACGTCTTCCTGCTGCCCGGAGCCCTCATTACCTTTCCTCTTCTATTCTCTGGATCTGCCCCAGGTACCCAGCCATTTCCATCTCTTCCTCTCCCTCCCCTCTCATCTTTGTCCACTTCCTTTATAACCAGGGTGGCAGCTCACCCTGCATGGGATCCATCCCTTCAAAAGTCTGCAACCAAGACCTCTCCCCAGGTTGTCCTTTTCCTGGGATGTGTGGGCAGCATATGCTAAGACATGGAATACTCATTGGAGCACTTCCGAGAATGGAGTGTGCTAGTGCAAAAGGCAGATGAGGCTCTGGGTTTTCCCTGCAATCATTTGATTTACACAACCCACTGCTCAATAGGGTCAGCCCTTTTGGGCTGCCTGTAAAGGTCATAAGTTATCTGAATGTTGGTTCACTCTCATGAAGCCTAAAACAATGTTCAGCTTGCCAGATTCAGGAAATTCCCTGGGATCTACCTAGGTCAGAGAGAGTAACTTCCACTCTGCTTTTCCCACATATAGCTCAGCCTAGTGTGAAGGGCACTGAGCTAACACCCTTATTTCTGTAACAGAACTAGCCCAAGGGGTACCATGAGTGTGCTCAGAATCAAGGGAATCTCGGTGAGACCCTTCACATGCCCAAGTGTCTGAGGCTTTTCAGTCCACTTTGGTGTCCTAGAAGGACCCAGAGCAAAAGTGAACATAGCCGCCAGTCTTCCACTTTCATCAGAGGAAGAACTGCAAGAATCAAGTGCCACCACCCCAGAAGAAAGCGTGTGAGACCGGGCTGGGGTGTGTCTGTGCACGTCTGCAGGTGAACTGAGCATTCAGTTGCCCATACCTGTTGGTTGAAGAGCATTCTGCGAACGAAATCTGCATTATCTTTCCTTGAGACCACAGCATGATTTGGGACCATGGCTAGGTGACAGTTCTGAGCCTCAGTCACAGGCTTTCTGGTGTCATCGAGGCACAGCAGCTCAAAGTCTTTCTGCTTGAGATCCTTAGCCCACTCTTCATGGTTTTTTCCTGGGGAGAGAGAAGCCAGGACAACTGATGATTTTCATCGAGGTGTCCTCGCTGGGGAGATGTGACCGACCACCAGAGCCCAGGCTCACTGAGGCACAGAGAAACAAAACAATAAAGCTTTTAAAATAAAACAGAAGAGAAACATTCGTGAACTCATAAATTCATAACCTTTATGAGTAGTGCTTTTTCTATCCTGTCAAAGACAAAGATTTGTTAAACAGGCATGAAAAAGCACTAGCTAAAAAGGGAAAGACTGATAAATTGAACTACGTTAAAATTAAGATTATCTGTTCATCAAAAGACATCATTAAGAAAGAAAAAGGCAACATTTTTCAGAGGTGGACAGTATATTTTCAATACATATAACTGTCAAAAACTTGTATCCAGGATACATCAAGATGGCCTATAAATCAAGAGAAAGAGAGGCGCTCATATGGAATGCATCCTCTGTGCGTTCGCCAGTTGGGTTGAAGGCAAGTGATAACCGGCCCTGTGAAGTCTGACTGGACGTGAAGAATTTTCTCATTCTCTAGATAAAAAATGTTAGGAACATGAAGTCACTCAAGTCTGATAAACTTAACAAACTTCTTTGATTTCCCAAGTTAGGAGGATTTCCCGTGAGAGACTCAGATTTTTCCAAGGGAGTAAAGGACAGGGCTGCCACGTACCGTCTGTGTTCTGCAGGACCGCGGGGTGCTCCACAAAGGCCACGTCTCCCTGCTCAACCAGACACCTGCACGCCAAGGAGCAGGTCAGCAAGGAGGATCAGCAGGAGTGGAGGGGGAGACGCCGAGGGGAATCACTGAGAGGCTCACACCCCCTCCACCCAGGCCACTTCCACACACACAACTGTAATGCCTGGCTCTCCGTGGGAATTAGAGGAGAAATGTAATTTTCAAAAAAGAAGAAATATGCTATTTAGTTTCTATTATTCCTTATTTTAAGTGCTGATCAGTTTCTCTAGCGGAAATGCTTGTGTTCTACTAACAGAGATATTCAAGGATGACTGGTGGAATCAAAACTCACTTCAGAGATTAAAATCAGCACAGAAGATGCAATTTTGAAGGAGTCTCATCACATCCATATGTGTATTCAGCCTTAATAAAAGTTAATGTGCATCACTAGATATTTGTCCACACTTGATCCCAGTGATGGGTGTTTTAACAAGCCCTCGATGAGATTCTGATCTGTGCTCAGGTGTTAGAACTGATGCTCAAGGCAGCCACCTCCCCACTCCACAGAGCAATGGCTTCAGAAACATTTCCCACTTCCTGCAAGCCTCTGTCCCTCCTCATACCCCTCCCCAACACTCATGCTCTGACAGGTGCTCCCACTTCCCAGAGAAGCACAGAAATCATTACTGGGCATTCTTTCAGCCTCCTTCTGCCAAATCTACCAGTCCAAGTGTCCAGGGCTCTTCTCCTGCCCTTCAGGTACCAAGGAGGCATGGTCTCCCTCCCAACAAAACTGTCCTCCCCAGGTGTTCTGCATCCCATCCCCGCCCACGTTCCCAGGCACTTTCTACTATGGTTACCCTCTTTCTCTTACATAATTGGAGCCTTTTCCTCTTCACTAAGCTCTTTTCATTGGCATTCCTACTTCTTTTTAAAAAAACAAACCAATAAGCCCTGCATTAATGCCACACAACCTTCCACAACAGGTCTCTCTCTCCCACTCATCCAAACACCTAAAAGGAGTCACCACACTCACCATCAGCATCCCTTCACACCACCCTCACTGACCCTGGGCAGTCAGGTTAGGGGTCAGACTCACTATTGAATCTGTTGCCACCAGAGTCACCAGATCCAGAGGCCAATTTGCCATTCTCACGTTATTTGATCTCCCAAGTTTCTCTCAAGAACTCTCATCCTTTCCCCAGTGATTTGGAAAGTCATCTTCATTATAGACCAAATATAATTATGTTCATGTAAGTCTATTCTTGTAAGTCTGTTCTCTTCCATTGATTTGTCATTCTTGCACGTAAATTAGCCTGGATAGACCACAGTATTGCAGTGTTATGTGATCTTTATATCCAGGAAAACAAATTCCCTTTGTAAAATTTTTTTTAGAATTCGTGGCTCTTGTTTGGTCTATGAAGTTTTAATGCTTTTTTGAGAACTGCCTCCACCCACCCTGCTCAATCCACCTGGTCACAGTGGAGGCAGCTGGAGCTTCATAGTGCAATTTCACTGCAGGAGTTGTTTGAGCAGGAAGCTTTCACCTGAATTGGGCTGGCAATCCCACTTCCTGGGAACTGGGACTGATACATTATGGTCTGAGTTTGCTTCTTTATAACTAGGGAACTATAACATCACTGGGACTGCTGGTCACAGACATTGCCCTCCACGTAAACTGAGAAACAGAGAAAAACACCCTGCAGGGAAAGAGAAATTGAGGCACACAGTCAGAAAGAGAGAGAGACCAAAGAAGCAGAGTAGGCCCTTCTATTAAAAACCCACTCGTTGTTTATCTGGAATTCTAACTTAATTAGGTATTTTGAATTTTATCTGGCAACTCTCACCTTGACCTACCTTGGCTAGCCCTTAAGGCTCAGGACTCAGACCTCACAAGGAGGAGGCCCACCCCAGAGCATCTGTTAAAACATCCCCTTTGGCTTAAGATGGTTTACATGGGTTTTTGCACTTGCAGCCAAAGCAGTCCTTATATATTGTGTTAAAGAAAAAAGGCATTAAAGAATATAAGTAACCCTGGCTGGTGTGGCTCAGTGGATTGAGTGCCGACCTGCAAATTGAAAGGCTGCTGGTTCAACTCCCAGTCAGGGCACATGCCTGGGTTGTGGGCCAGGTCCCCAGCTGATCGATGATTCTCTCACACATTGATATTTCTCTCCCTCTTTTTCTCCTTCCCTTCCCCTCTCTCTGAAAATAAATAAATAAATAAATAAATAAATAAATAAATAAATAAATAATTTTAATAAAGAATATAAATAAATAAAACTTATATTAGTCTAGAGAGTTAAAAGTGCTAAAGAAAACATAAAGCAAGAAAGGAGGAAATAAAGTATGATTGAGGGTGTGTGTGTGAGAGAGAGAGAGAGAAAAATTATGCAATAACCAGAAAAGACTTACTTGAGAAACCCTAAAGGAAATGTGGGAATTAGCCATGATGTCATGACAAGGAAGAACACTCCAGATGGGAGTAAGAGCAAGTGCAAAGGCCCCGAGGCAGGAGTGTGGCTGATGTCTTCAAGGAACAGCTGGGATGCCAGCATGGCCTGCAAAGAGGAGTATCACAAAGAGGCCTTATAAGTCAAAGAAGGACCCTGACTTTTATTCTGAGTGATATGGAAAATTACTGGAGGACTTAAGCAGAGAAGTGTAATGCTCTGATTTATGTTTTAACAGCCTCACTCTTACCAATATGTTGAGAATAGACTGTGGTGGGGGAGAATAGGACAGATGCATAGAGACCTGCTAGGGGGATATTATAACAATCTGAGGAGAGATGTGGTTTGGATCAAGATGGTATCAGCAGAGACAGGTGGTGTAGTTAATGTTGGTTACCTTTTGCAGGTAAAGCCAACATGACTTGATGATGAGCCATATATGGAGTCTGAGAGGAGAGTAGACATGGATAACATGCACCAAGGTTTTGACTTTTTTCCAAAAGAAAAAAAAAAGGAGTTGCTTTTGACTGAGATGAGGAAGACTGCAAGAGGTACTAGTTTGGGTGGGAGTGTGTGAAATTTCAGAAGGTCAGTTTGGGACATTTAAATTTGAGATGGTGATTAGAAATCCCAGTGGGCAGTTGGATATACAAATCTGGAGTCTCATCTGGAGTTTTGAAGAGACAAGCTGAACAAGAACGTAAATGTGGGAATTGGTTGGCATATAGATGAATGGAGACTAGATAACCACGGGCATGAAGAGAGAAGTCCGAGGATGGAGCCCTGGGCTACACCACCAAGCAGAGGTTGGGGAAGTGAGGCTGAATCAGCAGGAGACTGAGATGCAGTAACAGGAGAGGGAAGAGGGAATCCAAGAGAGTGTGGTGTCCTGAAGCCAAGGAAAAAACTGTACCTGAGAGGAGGAAGTGATCACTGGTGCCGATTAGATCAAGTAATGCAAGGACTGACAACTCGTCTTTGGATATATTTAGCAACATGGAGGTCATTGGTGATTTAAAAGTGCAGTTTCAGCTTCATTATGGATGGCAGTGCCCCAAGGGGGAGGTAGGGTGGGAACAGCCTGCCCATGTGCCAACAGTGAGGAAGACTGTTTTCTGTAGATAATTTTAAAACAATAATAAAACCAATTCCACTAATTGGAGGTGGGGGAGGTGGATGGATTCTTAAACTGGGTTCTGGGGGATTGAAAGGAGAGAAATTGGAGTGAGCATCAGGATGTTGAACTTCAAGGGGATTTTGTTGTAAAGAGGAGAGAAATAGGAAGCTGCTAGAAAGAGATCAAGAAAGGTTTTACTTATTTATTTGTGCTTAAGATGAAAAAATAGCAGCATGTATGTAGGCTGATGGAAATGATGGAGTAGAGAAGAAAATGTGATGATGAAGGAGAAAGAGGGCAGACGTGCTGGGCAATATCCTGGAAGAGGCTGGAGGAGAGGCAATCGATGCAGGGACAGGGCTGGGCTTTGCTAGGATGCAGCCTAGTCATCCCACATAAGAGGAGGGAGGGCAGCATCTGTGAGCTCAGATGCCAGCACATGGGTAGATCTGTCACTGGGGAGAAGGTGGAATTTCTCTTTTGATCGCTCCAATTTCCTCATGTGAAATGGGAAACAAAGATCAAATAGATAGAGGAGGGAGTGTTGGAGTATTGAAGAGAGGAAAAAGTACAGAATCATCTTTTAGGAGAGAGGGTGGTGAATGGACTCAGAGACGTATGGCTCATTTAAGGTGAGTTCTCATTACTTTAAAGGGAGACCAGTGAGCCTGGAAGTGCAGAATGGTGGAACGTTGGACCTAACCAAGGTAGTGGTTCAGCCAGGAGAAAGGACAGGCATTTGAGGATATGTGCAGGAAAACAATTATCATGGCTGGCTGTGGAATGTATGCTGGGTGCAGAAGGGGAAAGGACATAAAGAAGACTGAGAATAGGGAAGGGTTCATAGGATCGATGGATCACAGGGCAGCAGGAATGAAGGGCTATTGAAGTCAGGAAACTACAGGGAGTGAAAAGGCAGGTAGGAGGCTGTAGGGAGAATGAGGTGTTAGAAGCTAAGATTATTCTTTGTGTGTTCATCTTCGTTTTGGAAAGAGGGGAGTTTGTGGTTCAAGACAGAACTCAACTGTAGGTCCTCTGTGATATATTGTAATAGTACCAAAATGGGACTATCAAACTTAATACCAATGTACCTTCCAATGTAAAGAAAAATTAAACAATTTTAACCCAGGGTTAACATTCAGCATATATTATCGTAGTAGGATCTGTGAAAGTATGTAATCTATGTATGGCTTATGAAAGAGACAAAACTTTGGAGAGGGCAGAACAAGGCAGTCTAGCAGTGTGATGAGTAAGTGTCCTTCCTAGAAGCTCACACATTCTCCACACAGCAGCCATAAAACCCTAATTCACACAACATAGCCTATTGCCTCAAAGGGTCCCATGCTCTCCATCATACTTAGAATTAAATCTACCTTCTTAGCCAGGACAGTGAGGCAGCCACCGTCTGCAGCTCCAGCCTTCCCATATGCTTGATCCTCCCCTTCCCATGCTCTATTTAGGGCCTTCTTCTCTGGCCTCAAACAGCAGTATTTGTCCCACCTCCTGCCTTTGTCCTTGTTACTCTTTCTTCCTGAATTACTCTTGCTCCAAATTTTCTCAAGTCGGATTCCCTTTCAATATTTAATCCTCAGTTCACATCGTCCCTCCACTTGCTTCACTGACCACCATTTCCAAAACTGTCCCCTAAGTCACAGCCACATCACCCACCTTGGTTCCTCTGTAGCCCTTAACAAAGTAAGTGATTGTCCTTGATTTATGTGTTTATTGTCCTGCTCTCGTGGACTCAGGGGGTGGGGATTGTGCATGTCCTATTGCTGTGATAACCTTCTACCTAGAAGAGTGCCTGTCACAAACTAGGTGCTCAATAATATTTCTTGAATGGATAAAGGAGCTCAAGAATATCTATTTTCAAAATCTCATCAGCCAGGTGTAAGAAGCACATGTAGGGTGCCCCCTACAATTTTAAACTGGGGCTCTGAAAGACTTCATGACATGTCCAGAATCGCACAGAAGAAAGGAGCAAAAGCAGAACCAGGGTTGTGACCCTGCACCATCGTTTTGCCTCTCCTTGGGTGCCTTAGGTCCTCTGCGACTGTAGGGGAGTGTTCCAGAAAGTGGCTGAACTTGAGTCCTAGGAGCCACTGGGAACTTGCAGTTCTAGCTCTGAGTTCTGGCTCCTCCTAAATGCAGTACCAAGATGCTGGGATGGTGAAAAAGGTGAAAGGACGAGAAGTTCATGGGGTTGGAGCCAAAGAGAAATTGGTGCACAGACACTACTCGCCTGAGTGCCCCGCTGGGGCCATAGTACTTCTCGTGGCTGTTGGGAGCACACACGTGGGCTGGACTGCTGCCGCCGCCGCACAAAGCACAGAGACTGGAATCTGGATCAGACCCAGGGGCGCAGCTTTGACTGAAAAATTCATCTGTGCGGGAGGAAACAGAAGGTCAGCTCCTCCTGCCTGTGTTAGCAAGAAAATCTCAGATTTTTGTCCCTAGAATTGACTGAACAATGTAAAGATGCATTTGGGTATTTGGTACCATATTTTTGGAAATAGGAACCTTATGAAATAAAAAAAAAGTTGCAGCTGGAATGAAGTAAAGGGGGACTAGCCGAAGTTGGGACAAGAGTGTGAATCACAAAAGTCTTGTCTGTTCTGGAAGAGGAAGAGCAGATACAGATTTAACCCTAAGGCTGGACAAAACTGGAAGTCCTGGCTGGTTGAACCTGTCCCGCATGTTTTCCAATGTCTGCTGCCCTGCCCTTCTTTACAAGGCCTGCCATCATGACTCTAAGTCCGAGAAGGGGCCTGGGAGCCCAGCCACGAAGTCCTGTGCTGGGCTCCAGGGCACTGTGGTGAAGATCCACCCTCCTGAAACCTAAGTCTGTGGGGCAACAGTCATAACTCAAGTAATCTCACAGTGAATTCATGTTTCCCCTCTTGCTCTGGGAAAAAAAAATATGACTCCACAGGCTGCAGAGAAAGGTACCCAGTGCACACTGGGAGTCAAGGAGAGGTCTCAAGAGATGAAGAATGAATAGGAATTACCTGAGTGAAGGTGCTTCCTTTGCGGAAGCAGCATGTGCAAGGGCCTAAGGTGGGCAGTGGAGGTGAGAGACAAACTGCCTAGAGAGCTTAATGGAGGCCACTGGGGCTGGTCCGCCCACAGCAAGGCTGAGTGGGGAGGGGCAGGGATCCAGACCACATGTGACCTTTTACCCTTCGGTGTAGATGTTGTTCTTTACTGTTAGATAAATGGGGAGCTTCTGAAGGGCTTTAGACAGTCCTGGGCAGGATATCGTCAGGTCTGCTCTTCACAAAGAATGGTCTGGAAACAGGGTGGATGGAATCCAGGGCAGATGTGGTGTGCATGCAGCAGGCTGCTGCAGTAGTCAAGGGGAGATGGGGGCAGCTTGGACTAGAGTAGCACAAAGAAAAGATCGGTAGGTGGAGGGGAGAGAAACTGACAGTACTGGTGATGGATGGGTGTGTGGAAAATGACAGCTTCCAGGTTTCCAGAGGGGACAAGTGGATGGACTGTGGGGTTCTCTAGCAAGCTAGGCAGCTAAGCAGCAAGACCAGGCTCAGCAGACACGGTATATTTTGTTTTGGACAGGTTGAGCTTAATGTGCTTTTGAGATATCTAAGTAGATAATGTCAAATAGGCAGTTCATCTCTACAGATCTGGAGGTCAACAAGAGATCTGTACGAGGAATAAAAACTTGGTAATATCCATATATAGATATAAAATTATTAATCATGATAGCAACAAACATTTATCTAGTGCTTGCTATGTGCCTAGCTTTCTACATACAATATTTGTTTAGATGGTGGTCAAGGCTGTAGGCATGGTGTGAGTACTTGAGGCCTGAGTTTACAGTGGGGGAAAAAGTTACTTTGAGCAACTCAAACATTTATTAACTAGGTTGGGAAAGGGGGACTTTGTAGGGGTAGGAGAATGACCAAGCCTGTGTGTTTTCACAAAGCCAGGAGATGGTGTTTTAAGTTGCTTTGAAAAAAGAAAGGTCATGGAGAAAAGGACAGGAGCATGCCTTTCCAGTTAAGCAACAGGTAGGTCACAGTAGCCTTGACCAGAGTTCTTTGTGTGGAATGATGCACAAAGCCAGAGGACAGGGAGCGGTCTGGAAGGTGAGTGGTTCAGACCAGGCTTTTAATAAGTCTGGCAGTAAAGGGGAAGAGAAAGAAGGCAGGACCTAGAGGAGAATGTTGGGAGAGAGGATTTTTAAAGATGGAACACGTTGGGTATGTTTACATGTTGAAAGAAATTGTTGGATATACCAGAGGGAGAAGTAGTGACTAAGGGCATGAGGCTCTGGGAGGGGAGCAAAGGAGGAGCCCACACCTAAGGGAGGTAGAGGGGTTGGCTGGGTTGTGGAGGGAGGCGGAGCAGATGCAGCCTCCCTCAGGAGGCCACAGCATTGGCAGTGGGATGTTGAGGGGGGCTTTCCAGTGGTTTCAATGTATGGCTATTGCCTATTGTAGGTGCAGATGAGATCACCTGCTGAGAAAGGGTGGTAGATGGGTGTGGGATAGAGGTGTGTGGACAAGTACAGCATTAGGATAATTATTGGGAAGTGTGGGGGTGTGGAGCAGAGAAGCAGTGGGAGTGCTCCGGAGTGCTGGGGGACCATTGAGGCAAGCAGCTGGGGCATTTCCAGTGGAATGAACTGTTCCACCCTGCCACATCCTCCAGCCATGTTCAGCTGCTCAGGTGCAGACGGAGAGGAGAGCAGGTAGTGGGGTTCGTAGAAGGACTAGGGTTTGTCAGGTGGCTGGGGGAGAGAGGAGGGCAGGAGTCTTTTATGTTTTGGCAAGAATGTTGCTAAAAAATGCCTAATAAGGAAATCTAAGAGAGATGAGGATGAAAGTGAAAGATAAAGCACTTAAAGGCTTACTGGTGTAAGGTTTTCAATTTTAAAAAGCAGCCAGTTTATTTGGGAAAACAACGCACATGTATGTACGAACACACACCCCACTCTTGCTCTGCAACCCCAGGCTTGTTCCCTGAGCCAGCTGCAAGTTATGAAGAACAGGGTATTTCCCCAACATCTGCCCTTTGGGTCAAGTCACTCCCCTCAAAGCAAGGAGGTGAGGAGAAAGGGGAGGACTTGTTTAAGGGCAGGCGAAGCTCACCCACAATGTCTGTCCAGCCCTTATAGGCCATCCCTTGCCATACATTGAACTGAATTTCTCCCCTGCACAGGCACAGGCCCAAAGAAGGGGCTGCCACACCACCTCCCAGAACACACTTACCAAATTTACAGGACCCAGTATGGTTGTATATTAAGCCCATAGGAATGTTCCAGCCTGCAGAAGTGCCAACTGCTGTGTGGCAGGACTTCTTGCCTCGAAGAGAGTTCCAGGTAAGGTGGGCATCAGATTTCTTAACCACTGCCACAGCATAGTAACCTGGCAACAGGGAAACCAAGATGCAATTTCAATAGTTCCAGGGCCCTCTGAAAATGTTTTCTAGAGCTGCTGCAGCTCGCCCTTGCCTGCCACTCTCTCCAGGGAGGGGAAATAGTTTGAATGCCTCACCTCACTGGAGCAGAAGCCCCTGCAAATAACTGTCATTATTATTACTGGGCCAAACAGACTACCACTCCTGCTCCAGATATGTCTACATGTACACATTCACAAATCTTTACACACACACTTCATAATCCTGGTATACATTCTTTTCAGTCAAATGCTGGTATACATTCTTTTCTGTGAGTTACTTTATTTTTTTCAACAGTGGACTATGGCTATCTTTTTGATTCGGTAGAAATTCGATATAACTCTCTCAAAAGTACCAAACGTTGTGATCCCCCTACTGGTGGGCATTTGCATTGCGGCCCATTTTTCCCTATTATAAATCACTAATGTACATAAATCTTTGTACATATATGATGTGCTCGTGTTTAAATATTTCCGTTGAATAAAAATCCAGAAGAAAGAGATTTAATGACTTCTTTTTAAGGTTAAGTCTGATTTTTCTAGGTTCACAATAATATTTTTTAATAATGACAATTTTTAAAAAGATTTTATTTATTTATTTATTTTTAAAGAGGGGGAAGTGAGTGAAAAGAAGAGGGAGAGAAACATCAGTTGGTTGCCTCTCACATGCCCTCAGCTGGGGACCTGGACTGCAACCCAGGCACGTGCCCTGACCGAACTGAACCAGCAGCGTCTCAGTTTGCAGGCCGGTGCTTAACCGAGTAACACCAGTCAGGGCTCTCATAATTACAATTTAATTTCCTTTTCCCCAATATTAAAAAAATCTCTCTCTCCCTTTCTTGTTGCATTCCTTTCCAAAATAACGCTGAATATCTTAGGTCGGAGTGGGACTTCTTGTTCCTGATTCTAATGAGAACACCATTGATATTTCATGTATTCCTATTCCAATATTGTGTAACTGAATTGTGCTTACTGAGTAAGGCTTAAATGGCAAAGCTGAATTTATAATATGATTAGAATCATAAATCTTCAGAATTAGAAGATAACGAGATTCACCGCAAGCAAACCCCCTCCCCTCGTACACACACACACACACACACACACACACACACACTCTCCCATTCTTGGGTTGTGGCTCAGGTCTCTATATATTCAAGCCTGAAAAAGTTGGGAGTCAACATGGGAAGTGGAACACCTGCCTCAACAGTTACTTCCTAAATGACATCACACAAGTCCCTTAACATTTAGGATCCCAAATGGTCTCCTCAGTAAATTAGTGACAATAATACCCACCCCAGAGGGTTAGTCAAGATCAGATGTGCTAATATGAGCATATCGTATGTTAGGAATGAGATGGGGAAGTTACATCATTAGGTTTCCAACCATGTTGTTAGTGACAGAAGTACCAGAGCCCCTCTCTTGGTGAAGCAGATCTCCCGAGCTTACAGCAAGCCCTTACCTACTATCCCAGCAGCTAAATACAGAGCCTTCCTGAGATGTAACTCTTTATGCACAAATGGTATTAATGTCATCTATTATGTGTGTTTGTGTGTGTAGCTTGAAGTTAACCCCTCTTCATCTCTACTCGGATCTAACCTTCTCCATCACAGCCAGTCACACTGAACTGTCTACTAAGCATCCTTGTTGAACTACATTTGCTTATCACTGCAGTTCCTGAAATTCCAACCACTCTTGAAATAGCTAGAGTTCTTTCTGACTTCACATATTTTATAATCACAACAGACTACATGGCTGATGAAATGCCAGCTCTTAGGGTTGGGGATAAAGACAATTTATTGAAGACCGTTAGCCATGAAAGCAGAGAGAGGGACAGCAATCCTAGGCTTGGATCCTGCTACACATGAAGGGAAGCTGCTGCAGAGTGAGCTTCCTGAGGACTTTGTGGAGAGTGGTCAGCGCAGGGCCTCTGTGACCTTGTGCTCGGCAGGTGCTCTTTATGCTGTGGTGCTCCAAACCCACTCACCTCCCCCAGCTCACCTATCTCATAAGAAACTCCAAACCCATGTGCTGTGATTCCAAAATATACTTCAAAACTATAATAATCAAAACAGTCTGGTGCTGGCACAAAAACAGACACATAAATCAATGTAACAGAATAGAGAGCCCATAAAGAAACCCTGGTTTGTATGGTTAATTGATCTGTGACAAAGGAAGCAAGAATATAAAATGAAGAAATGATAATCTCACTGACAAGTGGTATTGAGAAAACTGGATAGACATATGCAAAAATGAAATAAACCACTCTCTTAAACCATATACAAAAGTAAACTCAAAATAGATTAAAGACTTAAATAAAAGACCTGAAACCATAAAACTACTAGGAGAAAATGTAGGTATTAAACTATTTGACATCAGTCTGAGTAATATCTTTTTGCATATGTCCCCTCAAGCAAGGGAAACAAAAAAATAAAGAAAGGAGACCTCATTAAACTAAAAAGCTTTGCACAGTGAAGGAAAGGAAAATACCACCTACTGAATGCGAGAGTATATTCACAAATGATATATCTGATAAGGGATTTGTATCCAAAATAATATAAGAAACTCCTACAACTCAATAACCAAAAAAAAAAAAAAAAAAAAATCCAATCAAAATGTGGGCAGAGGACATGAAGAGACATTTCTCCAAAGAAGACATACAGATGGCCAGGAGACATGAAAAGATGCTCAACATCACTAATATCAGGAAAATGCAAATCAAAATCACAATTATTATTATCTCACAGCTGTCAGAATGACTGTTATCAAAAAGTCAACAAATGAGTGTTGGTGAGGTTGTGGAGAAAAGGGAGTCCCCATGCACTGTTGGTGGCACTTCAATTTTGTGTAGCCACTAAGTAAATAGTATGGAGAGTCCTCAAAAAATTAAAAATACAGCTACCATACAATTCAGCAATTCCACTTCTGGGTATTTACCAAAGAAAACAAAAACACTAATTTGAAAAGGTACATGCACCATTGAGTTCATTGCAGCATTATTTACAATAGCCAAGATATGGAAGCAACCTAGGTGTCCATTGACAGAGGAATGGATAAAGAAGATGTGGTTGACATATTCATATATATGGACCTACAGTGTATTATGTTAAATGAAATAAGTCAGACACAGAAAGACAAATACGACATGATTTCACTTACATAAAAAATTAAAACAAGCAAACAAAAACAGAATTGTAGAAACAAAGAACAAACTGATGGTTGCCAGAGGGGGTGGGGTTAATGGATGGGTGAAAAAGATGAAGGGCAATGTAGTCAATAACAGTGTGATGACTTTGCACAGTGACAAATGGTTACTGGAGTTAGTGTGGTGAGCGCATTGTAAAGTACGTAAATGTCAAATCACTATGTATGAATATATATTGTATATTATATATGAATATATAATACAATATACATGACTATATATTGTATTAATGTTGTGTGCCAACTATATTTTGATTTAAAACAATTTAAATTCAGAAAATAAAATAAGAAAAAACTCCAAAACCAAATGAGCACCTGTTTTCATCTCAGGATCCTTCATCACAGTCATTTTCAAACCTTAATATACATGAGAACCAGCTGACAGCTTGTTAGGACACAGAGCAGTGGCCCTATCCTTGGATTGACTCAGTAGATCCAGGTGGGGCCCAAGAATTTTCATTTCTAATGAGTTCTCCGGTGATGCGGATGCATCTGGTCCAGGTACTACACTAGACGGAGAAACACGGCTCCAGCCAATGCCCAAGATCAGTACTTCAGGGACAGATACAGACGCCCTCTGCCTATGTGGCGCCCCAGATGGGAGAACTTGTCACCTGCTCCCCTAGTCTAAAGACAAGATTGACTCTCCTGCTATTCAAATGCAGCTGGCTAAAAGCTAAAGAGTGATTTTATTTTCCTCCTCATCTTCATTAGCAGCAAGGCCCCAGAAGTGTCGGGAATAGTCTCCTGCCCCAGTGCAAACCTTCATGCAGAGGTGGGCAGGCAGCATATGACAAGGAAAAATGCGGTTGCTCAGGAAGGTCACAGAGTTTCCAGTCAGCCACCTCTTCTCAAGCTCAGGTGCATCCACTTCCTGGCTGTGTGGCTCCAGTCCAATGAGACAGTCCCTGAGACTCACATTCCCCATCAACATAATATGGGACAATGACACTCACACACTAGAGGATTGCTGAGAAAGCAAACAGGAATCATGCAAGCAGGAGTCCTGTCAACTGTACCCTACAGATAGTCATTATTAGTACAGCTTCATGACCGTCTTGCTCCTTACCAATTAACTTGTCTTCTTCTTTTCTACTTCTCCTCTCCCTCCTCCCCCTTCTTTTTCACAACTCTGGTAATTTTTGCTTATTTTTAAGGCTCTCCGCACCCTTTTCCCAAGAACAGGCCTTCACCCTTGAGCACCAGTGTTACTGATGCTGCCTCACCTTCCGTGAGTGTGTTCTCACACTTAGGCCCAAGCTGCTCGTTGCCATCTTTAGGCACTGAAAAGAAAAAGCAGAACAATTGAGGTACATAGCGTTACAGTCTCACAAACTCATTCAAAGTCATGAGCTTCCCAGTCATAAGAGTTAAGAATAACGTGAGGAGAAACACCCACTAAGCGGTTTTTCATTGGTCATCAACAAGCTAAGATCTGCAGTCCCTTTTTACCTTCTCTTCCCAGATCTTTGCCATCTGAACATCAGACTCCCTCCCAGAAACTCCCCAATACTTAAGCAGATGCAGAGAAAGACCATGAGGTGCGCTTTGAAAGGGAGGCAGAGACTACTGACGATCTTGACAAAAATCTTTTTGCATTTACTATGTGATTGAAGTCATCCTGACATCTTTCTTCCCTTCAGAGCTCTGGACTGTGATAGGCAATCATTACATTCTTGCTGCATTGGAGGGCAAGGAATCAGTCCGCAGAGTCAGAAAGACCTGGGCGCTGTCTTTATTCTACCCTGGACACAGTATTTATGGCAACTTCTCTAAGCCTTAGTTTTTAACGCCTGTAAAATGGACATACCACTCTTTGTGTTACAGAGTCATTTCGTTTTGAAGGGTAATGTATGACTTCTTGCTCACTGCCTAGTAGAGGAGGTGCTTAACAAATGATACCGATGAAATCCTCTTCTCCGGCTTTATTTTTTCATGTGGACAGATCTCAAAAAAATAATATGACCATGCGGTCCCACCCCTCAGTCTTCCAGTGCAGCTGGCCTGAGTCAATTTTGGATTAGTAAAGTTAGCAAAAGGATCTAGGCACATTTCACTCAACCCCTTCTTTCTTGATTGAGGACAGTGGAGAGAGGGTGGTTTAGAGCTTCTCACCTGTAACAAAATGTTTTCCTCTGCCCTCAGCCATGGGGTAAGCCAGCAGACCTGTTTTCCTGAATTAGTGGGCAACTCTAACTCAAGTGCAATTTGGCGAGCACTGCAGCCACCTCTACACCATGCCTCCCCACATCACTATTTCAGTAAGAAAGGTGTTATTTTTCTCTCTTTTTGCCTAAATCCTACATCTATATCTTAACTGGTTCGGACATTCGGGAAGGAGGGTGTTATCTACTAGCTCTCTACACTCCAGCAATAGTTGTTATTATCTCAACAATTAACTAAATTATTTCCTCATCTCTAAGTCCATGGCCCAGAGGGAACACAACAGCGAGAGACACTTCCCTCCACTTACTGTAGTTCTCTGCCAGGACAGGCACTAGACCACACTTGCCCGCCGTGTAGATTAATCCTCCATCTAAGCTCATGGCATCAGCTTCTCCTTTCTGAAGTTAAGAAACAAATCAATGGCACAACAGTGAGATTGTTATCCTGTCTCACTGACCCTCGGAAGTTTCCACCTCATTGGCTTCATATCACATATCCTTGTGATTAACCAGATCGTGGATCACCCAGAGCTTCTGCCACATGAACATGGGTTTAGAAAACTGGACATCTATTAGGCCTGTTGACCCAGGAGAAAGAGTTCAACCCAGGTCATGCTGACTGTGGACATACCCTCACTAAACTTTCACTGTGCGATTGTCATCAACAATCCACATGGCCAGACCCAATGACTGCATTTATCTGTTTCTATGAAACATGTTTCCTTCTGTATGGCAGAGTTCAATTGTGGTCCCATAACCCCTAGAATAGCAAAGATTTTTAATAAATAATTAATTACTTAAATAGTTCATTATAGGCATACCTCAGAAATACTGTGGTTTTGTTCCAGACCACTGCAATAAATCGACTATCTCAATAAATCAGGTCTCACAAATTTTTTGGTTTCCCTCCATGTAAAAGTCATGTTTACACTATACTATAGCCATTGAGTGTGAAGCAGCATTATTTCAAACACACAATGCACATAACTTAATTTAAAAATACTTTATTGTTAAAAAATACTATCATCTGAGCCTTTAGTTAGTATTAATCTTTATGCTGGTGGTGGAGGATCTTACCTTCAATCTGTAAAAAACATCCAATATCTACAAAGCACAATAAAATTAGGTATTCCTGTAATAATTAACTTGTGGTTTTAATCAATGAACTTCTCCAACAGAGCAAAAAAATATACTTACAGTCATGGATAAGGTCATCCATGATGACTTGATAAAGTCATCAAGAAACACACACAAACACTCTCTCTCTCTCTCTCTCTCTCTCTCTCTCTCTCTCTTTGCTTTTGACCTGTTAACTGCCTTTCTAGAAGTCTGTAAAAAAAAAAATCTACTATTTAAGACAGTAGTAACTCTGTAAGGAAAAACTTGCCAAGCCCTTACTACGTGCCAGGGCCTTTTCTAAACACTTTCTAGGGATTACTTCACGTAGTCCTCACAAATCCAATTAGGTAGGTAGTATAATTCTCCCTCTTTCACACATTAGTAAACTGAAGTAGATGGGGATTAAAGAATTTCTCCAATAGATGGTCACCAAGACTTAAATGTAGGTAGTTTCATTTCATAGCTTCTGCTCTAACCACTATGCCACAAGCCTCCAGGATCTGACTAGTCCAAAGGACACATCCCTAAATACTGTACTGCACATGCTGTTTTTCATCCACAGAATGGGTGGAACATCTACCTCATAGGCTTATCGTGAGGATTAAATGAATTAATGCAAGTTAGGGGGTCATAAACAGAAACCTTAGCTGTCATTGATATTAAAGGCATACTCAGAAATACTGATGATTAAAGGACAGAAATCTTCGCTCCCGTATTATCTATAATAGCAAAGAATTTGGAGATAATTTGTGTACAGACATTTAGAAATTGGTTAAATAAGTTCAGGCAGAAATACTTGGTGGAAC
>PVKU01010592.1:33597-50817 GCA_004027475.1 Anoura caudifer | reverse complement strand
CCCTTCCCCACATACATCATCACAATGCAGTGATGTGGGTTACCCCACCCAGGTGAATACCTAAGGTTCTTCCACTCACTACGTAACACACATGTCAAGACAAAAAAAATGGCTCAAAAGAAAGAACAGATCAAAGATCCAGAAAAAATATTACTAGGCAACCAAGAGGTAGCCAACCTATCAAATGCAGTGTTCAAAATACTGGTAATCAGAATGATCACAGAATTGGTTGAATTCAGCCACAAATTAGATGAAAAAATGAAGGTTATGCTAAGTGAAATAAAGGAAAAGTACAGGGAACCTATAGTGATGGGAAGGAAACTGGGACTCAAATCAACAATGTGGACCAGAAGGAAGAAAGAAACAACCAAACAAAAAAAACAAGGAAGAAACAAGAATTCAAAAAAAATGAGGAGAGGCTTAGGAACCTCCAGGACATCTTTAAACATCCCAACATCCTAATTATAGGGGTACCAGAAGGGGAAGAGGAAGAGCAACCAGTGGAAAATTTATTTGAACAAATAATAAAGGAGAACTTCCCCAATCTGGCAAAGGAAATAGACTTCCAGGAAGTCCAGGAAGCTCACAGAGTCCCAAAGAAGTTGAACCCAAGGAGGAACACACCAAGGCACATCATAATTACATTACCCAAGATTCAAATGAAGGAGAGAATTCTAGAAGCAGCAAGGGATAAGGGGACAGTCACCTACAAAGGAGTTCCCATCAGAATGTCAGCGGATTTCTCAAAAGAGACCTTACAGGCAAGGAGGGGCTGGAAAGAGGTATTCCAAGTCATGAAAATCAAAGGCCTAATTCCAAGATTGCTCTATCCAGCAAAGCTGTCATTTAGAATGGCAGGGAAGATAAAGTGCTTCTCAGATAAGGTCAAGTTAAAGGAGTTCATCATCACCAAGCCCTTATTATATGAAATGTTAAAGGGACTTACCTAAGAAAAAGAAGATAAAAAATATGAACAGTAAAAAGACAGCAAACTCACAGGTATTAACAACCAGACCTAAAGCAAAAGCCAACTAAGCAAACCACTACAACAGAAGCAGAAACACAGAAATGGAGATCACATGGAGGGTTAGCAACAGGAGAGTAGGAGGAGGAGAGAGGGGGACAAGGTACATAGAACAAGTAGCACAGACGGTGGGTAGAAAATAGACAGGGGGAGGGCAAGAATAGGGTGGGAAATGTAGAAACAACACATGGGCATGAACTAAAGGGGGGAATGTGGGTGGGAGGGGTGTGCAGGGTGGAGGGGAATGAAGGGGGGAAAATGGGACAACTGTAATAGCATAATCAATAAAATATAATTTAAAAAAAGAATGTATATGTATGACACATGGACATGAAATAAGAGGGGGAATGTGGGTGGGAGGGGTTGTGCAGGGTTTAGGGGGGAAATGGGACAACTGTAATAGCATAATCAATATAATATATTAAAAAATAAACTGCAAAAAGCAAAAGTAAACATAATTAATATAACTTCAAAATTTTAAATTTATTGAGGGATGTTTCTTTCTTAGTGCAAGATCTGTCTTGGAAAATTTTCTCTGTGAAATAGAGAAAAAAATGTGTATCCTGTAGTTTCAATTAAATCGTCTCTAAATATATATCAAGAATACCTGTTTTGCAGTTAGTCTAATTTTATTTTTTAATTTTCTGTTTTAGAAAATTAAAATAAGATTATTCTTCTTTATCCATACCATACCACATTTAATTCTCAAAAAGAACTATTGAAATTAATGCTTTTTTACCTCAGCCTTATAGATGAGGAAAGTAAAAGGTGTTTTAGCTACTTTCAATTCCCAAAACCATTAATAGCATTTCCAATTTTTTTACTGATGAACTGTTTCCCCAGACATTCATGTCTAGTAATAATATAGTAAGGATGTTTAAAAAGATTAGTAAGATGGATGGAAAACAGAATTGGCTCTAGCAAGGGGCTTTCAGCAGTATTTTTACTACTGATTTTGTGGGTCTGAAGTTCACAGAGTCCAGCCACAGGTTGTCTATATGGCACAGGATGAAGATGATACAGTTAATCATGCAAAGGCGTAAGAAAAGGCCAGCCTTTGAAGTGCAAAAAAAAAATGGCAACAAGTTTAGAAAGGGGTTGGACCAAATCCAGGGTACTTCCAGGCCCTTCTCACCCATAATGCCATTCTCTGCTCCCCAGCGCAGGTACTACAAAAATGGGAGGCATTTTCTCTGCAATCAAAGATCACTAACCTCTACTACTGCCTTGTGATCCTTCAATCAAGTCCATATTTGTAAAATGCCTACAGATACAAACAATGCTAAGAAATCAACACATACAACATACGTGGAGAAGACCTCAGGTGCAGTATAGTTCAACCGCCTGATTCTGTGATGAAAACCAAAGATCAATTGTTGTATCTACCTTCTTTTTTTTCAGAGTTATTGTGGGGGGGATCCACCCACGGGGCACCTGGGACGCCATGGATGAGAATAAGTCTACCAAGACATGATCTGTTTGGGGAGGAAAGGTGGCTGATCTCTCAAAGGGGAAGGGCCAAGAGATTTTTCAATGGGCTTTTATTAGGTTCGTTTTATACAGGAATACAGGAAAAGCTCATTAATCATTGTCAGGCAGTAAGGATCAAACAATAGATAACATACAAAGAACTACTAAGGCTTGTTCTGAGTCAGGGTCTGTTAGCTAAAGGGCTACAAACCTTTGGGAAACAAACTCATTCCTGCTCTGACCCTTATGATTTAATTGAGAGCATTCTTAGCAAAGCAGGTTTCACAGGATTTTATATATTCTTTCTTAGGCCTGATCACCCAGGGAACCTGCCCTTTCCAGGACAGGGCTGCACTGCCCTCTGTCATTGTTTCAGGCTTAAGTCAGGCAGGGAAAGCAGGGTAGCCAAGAGATTAGGAGACTTCTTGCGACACAATGAAGACTCAGGCTATGTCAAAGCTGTGGGGCAAGGGTCCATCACCCCCTTTTGCTGTAGCCCCCCAAGTCCTTCCCTGGGGCCTTCTCATGATCATGCCTGTCTTAGGTCATTCTCCCCGTGGGAAATCTTACCTGTCACTGGCTAACCAATCAAACATTGGAGGCCAGTTATGGATGAAGTAAAAGGTGTGGAAGCGGCACTCATGCGGGAGATAAGCTTTGTCTCCCTAGTGGCTTATGGTCCCAAGGTCCCTCACTAAGCCTTAGCCATGGGGGTGTTACAGCTCCTGAAACCAGGCAGGGTGGTTCCCAACAAGTTATGACAAGTGTTTTAGGGTGGGACTGATTCCATGAGCTACATAAGATATAGAGTTGAAGGACTGAACTGCATCCAAAATACCACCAAATATCTGAGTGGGCCTAGGGATTTTTTGCTGCCCCTGGAAATCAATAAACAGCCACACCAAACCCTATTACCCAAACTAGATAAATGGCATCTGAAACTCCTTGGCAGTTTGCTTTCCAGTGATTTTTCCAAACTTTTGAAGGTCACGGTCAAGTGAAGATGGAGGCAGAAGGCCTTTTATGAGTGAGTGGAAATTTATAAAGATCAACAAGGACAGCAGATCCAGCAATATATTCTGCAAAACCAAGTACCAGGGAAACACCAGCCATGACTGATCCAATATAGCCATCCAAATACATATAAAATATATTTTCTAACAACTTCCACAGAAACAAACTGAGACTCAGAGAGATGAGGGGTTAGCCCCAAGACACAACCTCTAATTGGGCAGAGTCACCATGTGACATGGAGTCTGCCAGTGCTCACCTAGCACAAAGCTGTCCCAGAACATTTTGGTTGCTGTTGAATGTCAGAAAGGAAAAAAGATAATTAGTTGTGGGGGGGATCTTCACACAGGGCACCCGTGTCCACCATGAATGAGAACATTTCTACCAAGACATGATCTGCTTGGGGAGGAAAAGTGGCCAATTTCTCAAAGGAGAAGGGCCAAGAGCCTGTTGTTCAATGGTCTTTTATTGGGTTCAATTTGCACAGGAATGCAGGTAAAGCTCATCAATCATTGTCAAGTAGGAATGATTAAACAATAAATAACATTCAAAGAAGCATAAGGGCTTATTCTGAGTGGGGGTCAGCTAGCTAAAGGGCCATAAAACTTTGGGGAAAGAAACTCTTTCTATGCTTGGACCCTAATCATTTAAATTGAGGGTATTAGCAAAGCAGGATTCAAAGGATTTTATGCATTCTTTTTTAGGCCTGATTGCCACTGGGAATCTGCCCTTGGCAGCATAGGGCTCCACCCATCTCCAGCATTGTTTCAGGCTTAAATCAGGCAGGAGAAGTAAGGCAGCCAAGAGATTAGGAGACTTCTCACAGACAAAATGAGGACTCAGCCTGTCAAAGTCAAGGGGCAAGGGCCCATCACCCCCTTTTTCTATAGCTTGTCTCCTTAGTTTCTTATGGTTTCAAGTTCTCTTTACTCAGCCTTAGCCATGAGGGGTTACATGCCTCAAAAACAGGCAATGCATTTCCCAACAATTAGTCATATAAACCATGATCGTACATGTGACGTTTAGTACCATGGACACTATGGGGGCTTCAAGCATTATGCCTTCTGGAGATCCCTCAATTTGCAAGCCTCATCCAGCAACAAACTGATGCCATCCTCATAATAAATGATCAAAAATGGACATAATGTTAGCCAAATAACATTTAAAAAGCAGAACAATAAACTTCCAGAGGTCACCCAGGAACACTCAGCACTTCAGAGATGTTTTTACAGGGACAGATGTGCACAAGATGAAGAAACTCTAAGCTATAAATGTATAATTTGAATTTAATGGTGAGGAAAATTATCCAGTTATTATTTTCAAGGCATTTAGTTATCTGAGGAAAACTGACCCCCCTTTATGGGTAGTCTGTATTTATGTTACAGAAGTGGGCCAAGGGGGATTAAGATATACTATTACCAAAAGGACCCCCCACTAGGCTCATTTGCCTGCCACCAGAGGAAAGACATCTCTCAAAGCCAGAAATTTGTGAAAAGGAAAGGAAATGTTTATTTAAAAATATGGAGACTTAAAGTAGTGACTTAAAGTAAGTCTTCATTAAAATATCAAAGTCCTTTAGGATATCCACAGACATATACAGTCCTTCCTTCTCCCTCTGCCCAAATCTGGGGTACCATATCTCAGGAAAAAAAGTAGACATCCATGATTGAGCCTTCCATCACCATCAGCTGTGACTCCACTGGGATTTTCAGTTAATCCAAAGCCGTGTGACACCTTCTCACGGTCCAAGCAAAAAGTCCTTGCACCCCTCTTCTTCCAGGCAAAGTCTCTCTCCTGCTTCCTAAGCCACATGGCCAAAAGGAGCACCCCAAAGCCACATGGTTCTCTCTCTACTGCCACAGCCACGTGGTACTCTCCTATGAAAGCTGCAGGGGTTCCCACTCTGCCAAAGCCACATGGTTCTCCTCTACTATGGCTGCTGTGTCTGGGTTTAAATCCCCATGCCAATCTTCCTCTGTACCCCTACTTCCGACTTCTCCTACAATCAGTTATACCTGCCAGCATTCCTGTATTATTCCAAATTTACTGGGCTGCCATCATGGGTCTGGGTAGGTGTGGCCCCATGGTGTGGATCCAATCATCTCCAAGGTCTCACATAGGCACCGTAACCAGGGGGAATTGCATCCCTGTTACATCTTGGGTGGAAGTCACTCCCTTCTCCCTGGCTCAAAGCATGGCCACAGGATTTAACATATCTATGAAACCAGTTAAAGGTTATAGATACATTAAATGACCATGACAGACATTAACTGCAAAGCTGTTGCTATGCAAAACAGCTCTGCATGTTCCTGCTCCATGCGCCCCTTTCCCCAACTCACACCTGAGGGAGGGGAGTTGGGGAGTGAGGACATCCTATATATCATTCTAATATTTCCTGGACACCTTGAGTTCTGGACCCCATTCCAAATCCCTCTTTGGGGCCCTCCTCTTGACTGCACCCTGTTTCAATCACATCGCAAACCAAAAACAAGAATCATGTGATGATTTGAGAGATACAAAATGCCTTTGAAAAACTAAATATGCATTACTGATGAAATATTTTAGAAGAATGCTAATAGAAGGAAAGGTGTCAGCTTGATAAAAACAATATATGACAACCTCACAGCTAACATAATACTCAATTGTAAAATAATGAAAACATTTTTAAAGATTCAAAACTAGTCAAGAGTATCTACTCTAATTACTATTACTAAAAATAATAGTGGAATATCGAGACATAGCAATCAAAAAAGAAAAATAAATAAAATACATTTAAATAAAAAAGAAAGAAAACTGTCAGCATTTGGAGATGATATAATATTCCATACAGAATTTATTTATTTATTTCTGTTTTTAAAAAATTATTGTTTAAGTACAGTTGTATCCACTTTCCCTACTGGAGACCATTCTGCGTGGTGTGGGCCCAGCTCCCACTCAGAGATGCACAACCCCAGCCCCACAGATAGGTTCTCCCATTGGGAATCAGACCTGCATTGTACCTAGGCTGCTTTGAGACTTGCTTTTGCTAAAAACTCCCTCACCCTGAATTGAGGCAGCAAGTGCTTACTGTAACTTCCTAAAGTCTGTGCTAAATCTCCCCAGTATGCAGTGTAACCAGTTCAACCACTTTTCCCTTTGCATTTGCAAGTATCCCTCTTCTGTGATGTGATTAACGTCATCGTCTCCTTTGTTTTCTGCAAAAGGTAACCACCTAAAGCAAACCATCATGTAATGTGCATAGTAAATGAGGACCATCGTGTAATGTGCCCAGAAAAGCAACAGAGACCTGTCAAGCTAAGGGCCAAGACTTTTTCTCCTCTTGAGAGAGAAGCCTTGCTGTCCCTTTTCCTTCACAGGACTCGGTAATCCATGTGAATTTCTTGTGCCTCGTCCACAATGTGGTGGGCCCCATGAACCGGGGTCCGCATTATTTCCCCACAGCACTCACCCCAGCCCATCCATCCACCGCTCCCAACCTCAATTCTACCCCCCTTTGGTTTTATCCATGTGTCCTTTATATATGTTCCTGAAAACCTTTTCCACTTTCCCTCCCATTATCCCCCCCCCAACCTCCCCTCTGGTTACTGTCAGTTTGTTCTCAATTTCAATGTCTCTGGTTATATTTTGGCTTGTTTGTTGGTTTTGTTGATTAGGTTCCACTTAGAGGTGAGATCATATGGTATTTGTATTTCACCATCTGGCTTATTCACTTAGTGTTATGTTCTCCAGTACCATCTATGCTGTCACAAAGGGTAGGAGCTCCTTATTTCTTTCTGCTGTAGTATTCTATCTTGTAAATGTACCATTGTTTTTTGATCCATTCATTTACTAATGGGCTCTTAGGATGCTTCCAGGACTTGGCTATTGTGCTATTATGAACATTGGCTGAGAAGGTTCTTTAGAATTGTGTTCTCAGGGTTCTTAGGGTATAATCCCTGAAGTGGAATTGCCGGGTCAAAAGGCAGTTCCATTTTTATTTTTCTGAGGAAAATTCCATACTGTTGTCCTCAGCAGCTGAACCAGTCTGTATTCTCACCCACAGTGCACTAGGGTTCCATTTACTTCACATCCTCTCCAACACTTGTTGTGTGTTGATTTGTTTATGATGGTCATTCTAAGTGATGTGATGTGATATCTCATTGCGGTTTTAATTTGCATGTCTCTGATGGCTAGTGATGCTGAACCTTTTTTCATGTCGGTTGCCCCTCTGTACGTCCTCCTTGGAGAAGTGTCTGTTCAAGTCCTTTGCCCATTTTGTAATTGTTTTTTTTTTTTTTTTGGCCTTCTTGGAATGGAGTCATGTGACTTGTCTATATATTTTGGAGATCAAACTCTTCTCCGAGGTATTATTTGCAAATATGTTTTCCCATATGATGGGTTTACTTTTCATTTTCATGCTGTTCTGTTTAGATATGCAGAAGCTTTTAATTTTGATGAGATCTAATTTGTTTTTCTTTCCTTTATGTGCCTTGCCCTAGGGGACATATTGGTGAAAATATTGCTGCATGGAGTATCTGAGATTTTCTTATCTGTACTCCTCTAGGACTTTTATGGTATCAGGACTTGTATTTAAGTCTTTTGTTCACCTTGAATTTATTTTTGTGTATGGTTTAAGTAGGTGATTGAATTTCATTTTTTTGTGTATAGTTTCTAGCTCTTCCAACACTATTTGTTGAAGAAGCTATGTTTATTCCTTTTTATCCTTCTGCCCTTTTATCAAATACTAATTGACAATAGGGACTTGAGTTTATTTCTGGGCTCTCTAGTCTTTTCAATTTGTCTATGTGTCTGTCCTTACACCTGTACCAGAGATTTTTGATGGGCCTTGTAATGCAGTTTGATATCAGGTATTCTCATCCTTCCTACTTTGTTCTTCTTTCTAAGAATTACTGCAGCTATTTGGGGTCATTTATTGTTTCATATAAATTTTGAAATGTTTGTTCTTTATCTGTAAAATATTTCATTGATAGTTTAAAAGGGATTGCATTTTATCTATCAATTGCTTTGGGCCATGGAACAAACCCAGCTCCATAAAAATTATCTGCCCCCTCCACAATCTCAGTATCAATGGCAAATAAAAGTATTTGTAAGAATATAAAGAAATTAAAAGTCTTATAAGAAAGAAGAAAAATGACCTATGGTATAAATTCTAGTGACTTATTATGCACAAAGTTACTGGAGAAGAAATGAACGTTGAAAAGCTCCACGGGAAAGAAAACTCACTCCTGATGGAGAAGTCCTGGGTTGATTTTGTCTTGGTAGTCTTTAGTATTCACCACTGTTTTTTTCTTTCAAGATCTGCCTGTAGTTGTGTCACTTGTTGACCCTAGCTGACCTTAGCCAGCCTGCTCTGACACTGCCAGAAATCTGCTGTCTATAGTTGTGTGTTTCAGTTGATAATTATTCACATTGCACTCAACCATCATGCTTAACTCCCATAGGGTGGGGCAGAATTTCTCCTGGGATTCAGGCTATAGTTTCCCCTCAGGCTGCTGCTGCTTTGAGGTGTTTGGTTTGCCTCAGCAGGTTGGCTGCTGCAGCATGGGAGTTGACTAAGCGCCAGGATCCCGGAATCCAGTCTCTCAGTTCTCTCCCTCAAGCCTCCATTCACAATTTCTCTTCAAGCATTTCTGGTGCACTCTGCTCCCATTTTGCCAGGGACTTACATCTATGGCTCTCTCCTTTAGTTATTAATCTAGTCTCTCTGCACTCAGCAGTCAGGCTGAAGCAAAAGAGAGCTGGAGCTGAGCAGAGTCTCTCCTGGAGGCTGGGCTGTCATTTCCCATAAGGGTGCTACTGCTCAAAGAGTGGTCTTCCTGAACATGATGGCAGCTTGGGCTTGGGGACTGACTCAGCACTGAGTTTCCTATAGCTACTCTCTCAGCACTCTCCCAAAAGTTCCATACTCAGTGTCCTCTCAGGTGCCTTCTGCAGAATCTCTTCCCACCTCTACTGGAACACTGGGTGAGGGACAGCAAATGTAAGTTTGCCCATTGACCCTTTAAATGACTTCTTGCATCTCCAGCCCTCCATCACTGGCAGAGAGCAACCCTGCTGCTTTTTGCCATCAGTTGTTTTCTGTATACTTTTTGGGGTCTGGTGTTGTAGGCTGCAAATACCAACCTGGAGATCAGACCCCATTCATCTCGGAGGGTGTCTAACCTTCCAGGGTAGCCACCTGTGGATGCCCAGCCAGCCCTGATGAGTCCCCATAGCACTCCTCACTAGATAGGTTGTGCTGAAGGTGGTTCTGTCTGTCCGAGGTACTAAGGCTTCTCTCTCACTATAGTTCAGTTATTTGTTCTAGGTAATTTCTACAAAATTTAGTTGTAATTCCAGACTGGTCCTGGAAGGAGGTTAGTGTGGCTTCCACACAGCCCTCTGACATCTTGCAGCCTGTCCAGAATTTCTTAAAGAATCCAATAAAATTAATTGAATTAATAAAATAATTCACTAAGAATGAAATACAAACTGACTATACAGAAATCTATCTCATCCATAGCACTAATAAACAATGAAAAATGAAGTAAAGAAAGTAATCCCATTTACAATTGTGTGGAAAAGAAATAAACACCTGCAAATTGGAATAAAGATAGAGATAAATTAACTGTACTATGAAAATTAAATGACATTGAAGAGAGAAAGTATAAAGAACAGTTGAAGGATAACTTATTCCTATAAAATGGGAAAATGAATTTAGTATAATTACAATACTTCCCAAAGCTATTAGTTCAAAAAACCTTATCAAACTATTTCTCAAAAAAAAAAATTAAAATTTATATTTGACCAAAAATACTTTATATAGCCAAATATATTTGGAGAAGAACATGTTGAGAAATCACAATCCCTGTACTCAAATTATACTATAAAACTATAATAGTCAAAGCAGAATGGTATCAGCACAAAACAAATGCCTAAATCTATGGAAGAGTATACACAGCCCAGAATTTAACCCTCTAACATGAACAACTAATCAATGAGATAGAAGTCAAAAATAAAAACTGAAGAGCTGAGAGATGTGTCAAAAACTGGTCTTAGAAAAACAAAATTTACATATGCAATAAAACCTGCCTACATTTTTACATCATATACAAAAATAAATTTAAACTGATAACAGCTCTGCCCATCTCTTCCATATTTTCAAATGACACCAGCCTTGCTTTCCTCTTACCTACCTCTGCCTGCCTTCCCATTGAAGTGAGCACTTATCTGATTCTTGCATCACTGAAATTTCTATACTACCATCTCTCTTTGCCTTCCGACTGACTCCATTCCTGCCTATGTTCTGGGTTTTCCAACTAATGTCAGGCATAGTTAAGTCTCCTTGTTTTCTAACTTATGGTAGTTTTCCCCCTCATTTTCAGTGCTGACCCTCTCCCTATAATTATCTTTCAGTCAGCTGCTTTTCATTCTGATGCAGACCCCTGCTGTTGGGGTCCATGGCATTGTAGCTGAAACAAAAGAAATTCACAGGGACTACCAAATCCTGTGGAGAAAAAGGGCGGGTGGCTTCTCTCTCAAGAAGAGCAAGCGCCTCAGCCCTTGCCTTGCTTAGCTTTTATTGTTTTTCTAGGCACATTACATGAAGGTCCTCATTTACTATGCACTGGTTCACTTTAGGTGGTTACCTTTTACAGAAAACAAAGAAGACAATGCAGCTAATCACATCACAGAAGAGGGACATATGCAAATGAAAAGGGAAAGTGATTGAACTGGTTACACTCATCCTTGGAAAGTTTAGCATGGATTTTAACAAGTTACTTTGCAGTAAATGTTTGCTGCCTCAATTCCGGGTGAGGGAGTTTTAGCAAAAGCAAGTCTCATAGCAGTCTAGGTACAGTGCAGGCCTGATTCCCCACAGGAGAACCTATCCATTGCCATGGGTCCTGTGCATCTCTGAGTGGGAGCTGGGCCCATGCCATGCAGAACAGTCTCCTATATCTTTCAACAGCTCAAAACCTGGGAAGAGGAGTGTGTAAGAACACCTGTGTTTGAAGACTTTCATTGTGGCTGAAGACTGACCTTGCTCAGGTGACACCTCCTTAAATGATTTTGCAGCTTTAAAACTGGGACACACACTGTCTCTCAGGTTACTGGCTCCCAGGCCCTTCTCTGAACATTTCTATTCTTCTGAACCTCATATCTCCCTCATGCAGTATTGACTGGAAGTAACATGACAAAATTTAACAATTTAGAGTTCTTTAGCATATAATTCATAAAGAATACACATCTGATCCAACAGAGAGGCCACATCAGCAGCCTTCAGTGCTTCCAATCACATACCACATATAAAGAATCTGAAAACTAACACACAGTAAGTACTTCATCTGAATCAGTGTTAGGGCTCTTGTTATGTGTTAACCATTGACATGTTAGGCCAAATCACTTGTGTTTTGGGTGATGCATTTTTCATGGTAGAACATTTGGTAACATTGTTCACAACCTAACACATACCTGTGGAACACCAACACCCTAAGGATATATTAAAAAGAGAGAAATAAAGAGAATATATTAAGTAAAACAAATAGAGTGTTTAAAACAACATTAGAAAAATATAAGTATGATATTCAAGGAAATAAATAAGTGAAAAGTAACATATTAAAAATAATTTTAAAAAATCTTCACACAAAGATATATTTTATTTATTTTGCAGTGAGGGAGAAAGAGAAGAGAAACAGAGAGAGAGAGAGAGAAAATGTGTGTGAGAGAAACATTGATCACTTCCTTTTTGTATACGCTCCCTTATCAGGGATTGAACCCCTGACTGGGATCCAATCCAGCAATACTGTTGTGAATGCAATGATGCTGCAACCAACTGAGCCACCTGACCAGGATGACATTATTTTTACTTGGAACACACCTGTGATTTCACATCACATTGGCTTTATTGCAGGGAAGCTAGTTCAAAACTATTCAGTGTTGACACAGACATATTCATATTGACAGACACCATCCATGGGCAACCGAGGCGGAGGCTGCTCATCACATAAGCGGATAATAGCACAAAGTCTGATTCAAAGCAGAACAGGAGTCCATAGAAAGTTATATAGCAGAAGTAATAACATTACTATGGTTTCTCAATGTTAGCCCATGAAGGTGAGTACCAAAAAAATGTCCAGAGTAGTATAATTTTTCCAAAATCATATTGATGAATCTGAGACCTGATTTAATTAGTATTTCCAGATACATTTTATATTTGGGGGGGGTAATTTTGCCATGTCTGAGGTTTTCCACCAAACACATATAACACCATCCCACAGTGTTTTTGGTTGTATGCGGCACACCTGTGACAATGTCTCTAGAAAGTATTTCCAGTCTTCATCCCCAGTGAGACAGTTGGGTGACAGGGCAGTTCAAAGAAACACAATGGCACTAAACTGATCAGAAAACAAATGTTTGAACTCAGCTCTTCATTCTAAAACCTGAGAACCTTGTTACCTTCCTAGGAATCTGGGAAAAGCTGTGCCTGATGCATTTGTATATTAATGGAGGTGTCCTGGGTAAGCAGTCAAGAGCCCTGAGAACCTTTCAGCTAAATCAATTAGAAAACAGCACCCAGGTAACACAACCTTTAAAAAGTTGGTTCACTTCCTCACTGACAGAACAAAAAAGAAGGAATCTGGTAATTAGACACCCACATTTTAGAGACAGGTCCATATCAAATTTACTTTTCTGAAGATGGTTGAGAGAACAAAATGTTTGCCAGTTGTCTCCATACTTTCTCTGCATGTGGCTTTCAGGAAAGGTCATAATAAATCTGTTTCCCTCTCTATAAATGGTGAAATAGCTTTCCCTCTAACAACTTTGTTCATTCACCTGTGGGTATTCTCAGGTAATTTAGACCACTACCATGATTCCACATGGGCAGCATTGCAGTGCAGTCATTGCCAATCTGTTTTGTTGTGTTGTGTGGAAAATGTCGACAGAAGAGTGTGGCTTTCCTGGTCTGAAGCAGCTTGTTAGGTATTGCACTTAGGTGAAGCAGTCTGCTAGGTCTGTCAGTTGTGTACTCACATCACAGCTTGAAGAATACGAAGGGAGTGCTGGAGAATATAGTAATCTACATTTTTATAATCCACGCTCTTAGGTGCCCTTTGGTGTATTTTAGGGTTAGACATTTATGTAGTTTTTCTTCTGTACATGATCAGATTAAATTTTAACAAATTCTATTGGTGGTGCAATCTATTGCAATGCTCAGGCAGCCCCCTAAAGTTATGTGACTGAATACCACACAACATCTTTACAAAGCTCCACACAGAAACATTGTGGAGCAGTTTGTCAGGTACAAACTCTCTGTAGCCTCAGACAGGGCACAGACACACCAAAACAAAAGTCCAAAACTTTCAGAAGTGATTGTGGGCACAGAAATTGTGTACAGCCCAAATCTGAAGATGACGAGGGCCAGCCCATATCCCAGACTCCAGTCTCTACAGTCATTGGGGCACTCCCAGAGTTTCACACTAGGTGTCACACTGTCCTTCTCCCAGTGAAATCTGAGCCCCCTTTCTCTTCACCACCACCTGCTAAATGAAAGTGTAGAAAGTCAGTTTTCACATATTTGTGGGAATATTAGAGAAAATGGTACATTGTGTTTTTTGTTTTGTTTTGTTTTGTTTTCACAGCAAGCCATAAGCATCTTGCATTTGGCTACCGTTTTCATGGAACTCTCTTTCTAAGGTGTTTGTGTAGCAGTCAGCTCCACCGTCCTTTCTGTCCTTCTCATACACATACCCACTATCACACTTAATAGCGTAGTTTATGCATTTATATGCAAAATGGCAGATGTAATTAAATTATTGCTGCAGTTTTTGTGCAACTTGTCTCATAATAAACCTAGATCCCCAAGGTCAGGAGCTGCAACCTCACTTCTTTTCATAAATTCCCACAAGGGAGAACATATTTCACAGGGTCACAAACTAACAATGCCGCTAGACCATGACTTGATTACATTCAGTTGCCATGCCTGCAGTTCTGCCAAATATGTCTAAATTGTCTCCTAATAAGGAATATTAGTTTGCTTGTGCTGTCAAAATATAGTGCTATATTGGTGAGTATTAAAAACTTTTTAACTTACACTTCTGGAACTTCGAACTTTGAGATCAGGTCCTCAACTGGATTATTTTCTCCTGAGGACCCTTTCCCTGTCTTGCAGGTGAGGATGTTTAAACTTCTTATTCCAGGTGTTTCCTCTGTGCTTCTCTGTGACCTGACCATTTGGTACCAGTGTAACAGGGTGCAGCCAAGAGGGGGGGCCCAAAAAAGGGAGTTGGAATGGGGCCCAGAACTCAGGGTGTCCAGGAAATATTAGAAAGACATATAAGATGTCCTCACCCCTATCGCCTCAGGTGTGAGTTGGGGGAAGGGACAAATGGAGCAGGTCCATTGAGTTGTTTTGCATAGCAACAGTTTTGCAGATAACCTCCAGAATGGTCATTTAACATATCTATAACCTTTAACTGGTTTCATAGATATGTTAAACAGCTGTGGCCATGCTCTGAGCCAGGGGGACGAAAGGACTTCCCCCAGGACGTGACTGGGGGAGGAGCCCAGGTTACTGCGCCTGCGTGGGAGCTTGGAGAAGATTGGCTCCAGAAAATGGGCCCAGTCTCATGATGGCATCCCAACAACCTTGGAAATCTACAGGAATGCTGGCAGGTGTAACCGATTGTAGGGGGAGTTGGAAATAGGGCTGCAGAGGAGGTTTGGCGCCAGGATTTAAACGGAGATGCGGCAGCCATTAGAGGGATCCATGCGGTTTCACCAGAGTGCAGGGCTCACAGCTCTATGAGGGAAAATCACCATGTGGCTTTAGCAGAGAATTGCCACTCGGCTTTGCCCGAGTGGAGACCCTCACAAGTTTGCCAGAGGGAGAGATTCCATGTGGTTTCACCAGAGTGCAGACCCCTGCAGCTTTGGTGAAGAGGGAGAGCCACGAGGCTTTGCCAGAGTGGGGACCCCTTCCCCACAGCTTTGGTAGAAGAGGGACCACACGGCTTTGGGGTGCTCCATTTGGCTGCATGGCCTGGGAACAAGAGAGACTTTGCTTAGAAGAAGGGTGAAAGAACTCTTGCCAGTAGGCCATGAGAAGGTGCCACATGGCTTCAGATTAACCAGAGATCCTGCCTGGACGACAACACAGCTGACAGTGTCAAGAGCCTGGATCCCAGACGTTTGCTTCTCTTCCTTGCAATTATGATACCCTGAATTAGGGCAGAGGGAGATAGGAAGCACTGTGGGTGTTTGTAGGTATCCTAAAGGACTTTGATATTTTAATGGAGACGTTAGGTCGCTGCTTTAACTCTGTATAGCATTAAATAAACATTTCCTTTCCTTTTCACAAATCTCTGGCTTTGAGAGACATCTTTCCATAAGGCGGCGGACAATAACGGACCTATCTGTTGCTCTGTAACAGTTTTGGGGGGCTCGTCCAGGATTTGAATTGTCCGTGGTTCTGTTGCTCTGTAACACCAGCTCCACTTTTATTAGATTAGGAACAAATTAACTCACTTAACATTATTTTACTAAAAACTATCAATCCAAATAAAGGCACACTGCGAGGTAATGGGCCTTTACACTTCCAATGGTGAATGTGAAAAACACATTTGAGCTTTTAACACATGCCACAGCTTGGCTGAAGAGACTTAAACTGAAATGAGGCTGCAGGTAGAAAGATATCTATATGTAATATATTCATGTGTTTCATAGCTACAGCCAAATTTGAACCAAAAATGCTTTCCCAATAACATTGCCACCAGTAATCTCTGATGGTGGTTGCTTTTTGAATCAAGCCTCACTTGCCATTTGTAATTGTTTCAGACTCAGTCCTCATGGTGTCAAGTTGTCCAATGCTATCACAGTTGTCATTGATGTGCATGATTTTTTAAGCAATATTTTGTGTCAGATGTCAGCCATTTACCAGTGATGTGGTGTGGCAGAACCTTCTGCATGGTGTGAGCCCAGCTCCCACTAGAGATGCATAGGACCCATGCCGACAGATAGGTTCTTTTGTGGGTAATCAGATTTGCAATATACTTAGGCTGTTTTTGAGATTTGCTGCTTTGCTGAAACCCCCTCACCCTGCAAGTACCTTGCAGGGCCCAGTGTAAGCCTCCCTATTCATTTGCTAATGTTCTTCTGTGATGTAATGAGGGGCATTGGCTCCTCGGTTGTAACCTGGATAGTGAGGGGAAAACCATCTTGGAATGTAAGGAGATAAGATTAGAATAAAGGCATGTGATGGCGGAGGCAGCGGCTTTGGCTCCCCTGGAGAGAAAAGCCTTGCGGTTACCCTTATTCCTCCACCAAACTCGGTAGTCTGTGTACATGTTTTAACTTATTCATAATGACGCGGACACTCCTGGCTGGTGTCTGCAACAATGTGGATTTCTTATTTTACAAGTCATGCGATCAGATACTGTCCCTAGAAAAGGCTGTATTGATACAGGGTGCAGCCAGGAATGGAGGAGGGACAAAAATAGGGATTTGGAATGGGGCCCAGAACTGAGAGTGTCCAGGAAATATTAGAGGGACATATAAGATGTCCTCACCCCTTCCCCCACAGGTATGAGTTGGGGGAAGGGACACATGGAGCAGGGACATGCAGAGCTGCTAATCCATGGCATGGTCATTTAACATATCTATAGCCTTTGGCTGGTGGCTTAGATGTGTTAAATAGCTGTGGCCATGCTCTGAGCCAGGGGGATGGAAAGGACTCC
>PVKU01010592.1:0-33497 GCA_004027475.1 Anoura caudifer | reverse complement strand
TTGGCTACAGAAAATGGGGACATACCTACCCAGACTCATAATGGCATCCCAATGAACTTGGAATATATGGGAATGCTGGCAGGTGTAACTGATTGTAGGAGGAGTCAGAAATAGGGGTACAGAAGAGATTTGGTGCAGGGATTTAAACTGAGACGTGGCAGCAATTGAGAGAAGATCCATGCAGTTTCACCAGAGTGCAGACCCCTGCAGCTTTGGTGAAGAGCCACGTGGCTTTGCCAGAGTGGCGACCCCTTCCCCAGAGCTTTGGTGGAAGAAGGACCATGTGGCTGTGGGGTGCTCCCTTTGGCTGAGTGGCCTGGGAAGCAAGAGAGACTTAACCTGGAAGAAGGGAGAAAGGACTCTTGCCAGTAGGCCATGAGAAGGTGCCACATGGCTTCAGATTAACCAGAGATCCTGCCTGGACGACTTCACAGCTGACTGTCAAGAGCCTGGATCCCAGACGTGTGCTTCTCTTCCTTGCAATTACAGTACCCTGAATTAGGGCAGAAGGAGATAGGAAGCACTGTGGGCATCTGTGGGTATCCTAAAGGACTTTGATATTTTAATGAAGATGTTAAGTCACTACTTTAAGTCTGTATAGCATTAAATAAACATTTCCTTTCCTTTTCACAAATCTCTGGCTTTGAGAGACATCTTTCCATAAGGCGGCGGACATAACAGACCTGTTGTTCTGTAACAGTATCTCTTTAAATCTCCAAGTATTTGTCTCTTTACTAAGTCTGACATCTCTACAGTGAAGGCATTAAAACTTGATTAAATAAAAAAAAAATCAGTGCCTTTTTAAAAGAATCAAGTGGATTCCTATCATGTGTGTTTCCTATACACCATCAAATGGCAGAGGCATAAAATCCTCCAGAACCTGTCCTTTCACGTCAGGGGAGGCCAAGGCTCAGTAGCTCAGAGGGAATGTGTTGTTGCCAGACTTTTAACGTTTCTCAGTGCTGTCCTGAAGGACATTGAGAACCATTTGACATATTTAAGTCTCTGTTTTCCCATCCGTGCATTTGTTGTGGGTTATTTGTTGTGGAGTCACTGGGAAAATGCTCTTTATACAGACTATTCATACTTAGGAACAAGGGAGGCCTCTTGCTCCTAAGCTAAAAAAAATGCCTTGAAAGAAATAATCATCTAATTCCTCTTCATCAGCTATCTCAAGGTAGCTTATTTAAAGGTCAGAAATTGTTTCAGTTTGGGCACCCTGTCTTTATACATGTGTTCCTGAAGAACTCTGAGTCCCTGCAGGAGCTCCATGTTGTCATTCATTCTGTGGCTTTTGGTGATGTCCACATTGTTTCCCTTTATGTTTAACTAAATATGAAGGTGACATCTGATTGTCACCTTGTGGATCCTCTAGAATATATAACAGTATTTTCATAATGTCCATGGTAGCAGCCTACCCCTGTCAAAACATTTCAAAATGACAACCCACCTCTTCATTTGTCTGGTATTTAGTACAGTACCACATATCCTAGAGCTGCTTTTTATTATGTGAGCATTGTCCATGTCCTTGGTACTACATGACTCTTCCCAAGACCAACTTGTGTCCTAGGACTATCCTTTATCTCTCTGAGGCTCTGTTGGCTTATATACAAAGTTGGTATTAGAAAGCAAACCTTGTATTATTTTGATAGCATCAACTGGATCAGCCATGGCAAGTGCTTACCTAGTATCTGGTCTTGCAGTATACATTGCTGGACCTTCTGTGAGTTTTTATCTCAATAAATTTTCACTCACCCATGAAAAGCTTTCTGCCTTCTTCCTCACTGGTTTGTGGGCCCTGTTAGGTTGAAAAAAGTGGTAGAATGCAATTTTTAAAGGAGTGTGAGATGGTTTCCATCTAGTCTTAACTTTTGACCTTTGTGGCCAGATTAAAGATCTATGAGGGCAGTAGATAAGTATAACACCCACTGAGGTAACCGGTACTATTTTGGAAGTTCACTCATTTACCTATACATGATACATTTGGTGTGTTGTGACCATTCTAGGTCAGACAAGTTCATGAGATTCTGGCAGATAGAATTATATTCATGGAGCTGTTGGGATGTCTGACATGCCACTATTCAAGGATGGGCAAAGCCCACATGCTGGGATCTGCATGTCTCACTTCATGTCATCTGTTTCCTTTGTGTAGGAACCCAGAGTGTCACCCAGCGTGAATCTCTACATGTCCCTTGTCACCCAGCATGGCACCCTGAGGCATCCACTACAAACTTAAATACTAGATTTTAGACAAAGTCAACAAAGTGCCAACAGAATTATGCAACAGAGCTTCATATTATGCATGTGAGCCCACTCAAGGCTATGGGAAGTTTATCTGACCCAGTCTCAAGACCATGAATACAATACATTTCAGGCCTGTGCTCAAGGTTATGGGAAACTACTTCCCTTAATTGTCCAGACACCTCTGTGAAGATCCAGTGTGCCTCCAATTACCCCACATCTTGCATAACTTAAAATACAAGGAGGCTTAACCATGCCTGAGATCAGTTGGGAAGGAGAGAATATAGGCAGGAATGGAGTCCGTTGGGAGGGAAAAAATGGTGGGTGGATCTAGAATTACCTGTGAAGCAGGGAATGGTGGGGTGCTAACTTCTATTGGAAGGCAAGCAGATGGGGGTAAGAGAGAGGCAGGGCTGCCATTAGTTGAAAATCTGGAGAGGTGGGTGAGGCTGTTATTTAAGTTTATTCTTGAATATGATGTAAGAGTATGTCCTGTGTTTGTTGAATACGTATATTTTGTTTTTCCAGGATGAGCTGCTGAAAAGTCTGTCAGCTGTGCAGTGTTTGTCTTTACCGTCTCTGTCATACATTATTCATGTAAGAGAGTTTGATCCTGGGCACTCTATAGTGTTCTCATGTCTTAAAGTCTGTTTTGTGCCAATACCTTTCTGTTTTGATTATTGTAGCTTTATAGTATTGTGTGATAACATGGGGAGCAATATCTATAACTTTGCTCTTTCTTCCCTAAATTTATTTGCTTCTTTAAGGTATTTGTTGTTCCATATACATTTTAAGATTTTCATTCTTAATGAAATGAGAAGAATGTGCATAGTTGTTGGATAGGATTGCAGTTGAACCAATTAATTGCTTTGGGAGATATCACAATTATAACAATTTAATCTTTCCAATATATAGGAATGGTTGTCTTTACATTTTTTGGTGTTATTTTCAATTTCTTCAATGTCCTATAATATTGAGAGTACAGATCTTTAACCTCTTTTTTGATGTCAATTCAAAGGCATTTGTCTATTTTTCACATAATTGTCAATGGGATTATTTTCTTTGCCTCTTCTTCCTATATTTATTATTGTACATGAATGTGACAGATTTTTGTACACATTGCCTTTTGTTTTTACTGAAATTCTTTATTAATTTGACTTTCTTGAATTCTTTCAGAAATTCTATATAAAGTATCATATGACCTGTAAATAGTGACAGTTTTTTAATTCTTTTTTCTTTAGATGTATTTTATTTATTTTTCCCCTCTGATTGCCAGTTGAATTATCCCAATCTATTTCAAATGATAGTAATGAAAGTGGGCATTCTTTATGTTTTCATTTTAAAGAAAACTCTTTATTTCACAATTGAGTATACACTTAGTTTTGAGTTTGACATATATACTCTCTGTCAAGCTGAGATTCTTCTATAAGTGTTCTTGGAAATACTTTTATCAGTAATGCATATAGTATTCTATTTCTGTATCTCTTGAATATTCATGTGAGTTTTTGATGTGGTGAATAACATCAGTTGTTTCCTGTATATTGCGCCATTCTTACATCCCTGGTATAATTCACACTTGATCAGGATGTATAAGTATTTTAATATATCATTCCTTTTGGTTTGGTATAGGTTTTTGAGTATTTTAGTGCATTCATTTATCAAGAATATAGGCCTGTAAGGCTCCCTCTCTCTTTATTTTATTTTATTTTTTATTTTTGCAGTGTCTTGCCTTAGTATGGGTATCAGAGGAATGCCAGCCTCATAAAATAAATTTGTAAGTGAAGTTCATCAATTTGTGGATTAGTGGAGAAGTATATGTACTTCATTTTTAAGATATTTGTTACAATTGCCCTGTAAATCTATCTGGGCCTGAGCTTTTCTTTTCAGGTGTTTTCATTACTGATTCAAATGTATTGCTAGTAATAGGTATGTTCAGATAATGTGATCTGTCATGATTTAGCCTTCAAGGGAAGTATGATTTACAATGTTTCCACTTTATTAGATGGTGAATTTTGTCATATATAACTGTTGATGGCATTTTTTAAAAATTCTTTCTGTTTTTGTAGTGTTGATTATTTCTCTCTTTTCTGGTTGTACTCATTCTGTTTTGTCTCTTTACTGCTTGATAGGTTTTATTAGAGGCTTTTCATTTTATTTACCATTTCAAAGAAGGAGTTTTTAGTTTTATTACTCTTTTCATTGGTTCTCTTCTTTCTTTATTATGGCACAGATGTTTGTGTTTTTTTTTCTTTCAGTTTACTTTTTGTTTTGTTACTTCTTTATCTAATGTATTTAGAAACTGAAGTGATTTTATTGAAATTTTTATGCTCTTTAGTTAGAACTGTATAGTTATAGTCTAGTCTTACAAGAGCTTTTCATGAATGCAGATTTTCTAAGACCATATTTTCATTTTATTTGTCTCAGTGTAGTTGTGGGTTTTCTGTTTCTTTTAATATTTTTAAAGATTTTATTCATTTATTTTTTTAGATTGGTGGAAGTTAGTGAGAAAGAGAGGGAGAGAACATCAATTGGTGGTTGCCTTTCACATGCCCACTACTGGGGGCCTGGCCTGAATCCCAGGCATATGCTCTGATTGGAAATCAGATCAGAACCTGTTGGTTCACAGGCTGGTGCTAAATCCATTGAGCCACAACAGCTAGGGCTGTTGGTTTTATGCCAGTACCATGCTGTTTTGATTACTATGGCTTTATAGTATTGTTTGATATTAGGTAGCATGATTACTCCAACTTTGTTCTTCTTTCTCAACATCGGTGTTGCTATTCATAGTCTTTTGTGGTTACATATAAATTTTTTGAATATTATAGTTTGGAAATATACCATTGATATCTTGATAAGAATTGCATTGAATGTTTAGATTGCTTTGGGTAGTATGGACATTTTAATGATATTAATGCTTCCACTTATTTGTATCTTCTTCAATTTCTTTCTTCAGTGTCTTATAATTTTCTGAGTACAGGTCTTTAACATTCTTGGTTAAATTTGTTCCTAGGTGTTATATTCTTTTTGAAATAATTGTGAATGGGGTCATTTTCTTAATTTACTTTTCTGATAGTTCATTATTGGAGTATAAAAATGAAACTGATTTCTGGATATTAATTTTGTATCCTGCTACTTTACTGAATTTATCAGTTCTAGTAGTTTCTTGGTGGAATCTTAGTGTTCTCTATATACAGTATATGTCATCTGCACATATGACAGTTTTACTTGTTCCTTCCAATTTGAATGCCTTTTATTTCTTCTTCTTTTCTGACTGTTGTGTCTAGGACTTCCAGTACTATGCTGAGTAAGAGTGGTGACAGTGGACATCCCTGTGCTATTCCAGTCTTAAGGGGAACACTTGTAGTTTTTGCCCCTTGAGTATGATGTTGGCAGTGGGTTTCTCATACATATGTTTTGCCATATTTATTATGTTTAGGTATGTTCCCGCTTTTCCCACTGCTGAGAGTTTTTATCATAAATGGGTGCAGGATTTCATCAAATGCTTTTTCTGCATCTGTTGATATGATCATGATTTTTATCATTCATCAGTTTATGTGGTGCAGCACATTTATTGATTTGTGAATATTGTACCAATCTTGCATCTCAGGAATAAATCCCACTTGATCATGGTGTATGATCTGTTCAATGTATTGCTGTATTTGATTTGCTAATATTTTGTTGTAGAAATTAGTATCTATATTCTTCAGGGCTACTGATCTATAATTTTCTTTCTTTGTAATGTCTTTATCTAGTTTTGGAATTAGAATAATGCTGGCCTTGGAAATGAGCTTTGGAGTTTTTCCTCCTCTTCAATTTTTTGTAATAGTCTGAGAAGGACAGGTGTTAGTTCTTCTCAGGATATTTGGTAAAACTCACCTGTGCCACCATCCAGTCTAGGGCTTTTGTTTGTTGGGAGTTCTTAGATTGCTACTTTAATTTTACTATGTATAATCTTTCTATTCAGATTCTCTGAGTATCCCTGATTTAGTTTTGGAAGATTGTATCTTTATAGGAATTAATTCATTTCATTCACATTATCCAATTTGTTGGCATATAGTTGTTCTAATTATTTTCTTAAAATCCTTTGTATTTCTTTAGTGTCAGTTGTTACTCCTCCTCTTTCATTTCTGTTCTTATTTATTTGGTTCCTCTCTTTTTTTCTTAAAGTTTGCCAATCTTGTTTATCTTTCCAAAGAACTAGCTCTTGGATTTATTGATCATCTATATCATTTTCTTAGACTCTATTTTGTTTATCTCTGTTCTGATTTTTATTATTTCCTTTCTCCTACTCACTTTTGGCTTTTTTATTGCTCTTTTTCCAGTTCATTTAAGTGTAAATTTAGATTGTTTATTTGAGCTTTTTCTTCTTTCTTAGATTGGCCTGTAATACTATGAATTTCTCTCTTAGGATTGCTTTCCCTGTGTCCCACAGATTTTGGGTTGTTCTTATTTTCATTTGTTTCAAGTATCTTTTGATTTCTTCCTTGATCTCATTGTTATCCCATTCATTATTTAATAACATGTTATTTAGCTTTCATGTCTCTGTATTTTTTCAGTTTTCTTCTTGTGATTAATTTCTATTTTCATAGCGTAATGGTTAGAGATGCCTAATATGATTTCAGTCTTCTTAAATTCACTGAGCATTGTTTTGTGCCCTAACATGTAGTCTATCCTAGAAAACATTCTATGTGCACTTAAAAGAATGTATATTCTGCTGCATCGGGATGAAATGCTCTGAAGAAACCAGTTAAATCCATTTGATCTAGTGTGTTATTTAAGGCCACCATCTTCTTATTGATTTTCTGTCTGAAAAATCTATCCAGTGAAGTCAATGACATGTTAAAATCCCCTACTAAGACTGTATTTCTGTCCATCTCTTCTTTTATGATTATCAAGATTTACTTTACATATTTAGGTGCTCATATGTTGGATGCTTAAATGTTTACTATGTTTATATCCTCTTGTTGGAATTTTTCCTTTTATCATTACGTGTTTTTCTTTGTCTCTTACTATATAGCCTTGATTTTAAATTCTATTTTGTCAGATATATGTATTGGTACCCCAGATTTTTTCCTTCCATTTGCATGAAATATCTTTTTCCACTCTTTTACTCTTAGTCTGCATGTATCTTTTATTCTGAGATGGGTCTCTTGAAGACAGTATGTATATGGGTCTTATTTTCTTATCCATTCAGCTATCCAATGTCTTTCAATTAGAACATTTTAAGTGCTTGTTGAAAGATACATTTTTATTGCCATTTTATTTTTTAACTATGTTCCTCTGTTTTTTCTTTTTTCTTCTTTTTTAAATCTATTTTATTGATTATGCTATTACAGTTGGCCCATTCCCCCCTTCATTCCCCTCCACCCTGCACACCCCCTCCCACCCTCATTCCTCCCCTTTAGTTCATGTCCATCTGTCATAAGTTCTTTAGCTTCTACATTTCCCATATTATTCTTGCCCCCCCATCTATTTTCTACCTACCATCTATGCTACTTATTCTCTGTACCTTTTCTCCACTCTTCTCCTCCCACTCCCCTGTTGCTAACCCTCCATGTGATCTCCATTTGTGTTTCTGCTCCTGTTTTATTGTTTGCTTAGTTTGCTTTTGTTTTAGATGTGGTTGTTAATATCTGTGAGTTTGCTGTCTTTTTACTGTTCATATATTTATCTTCTTTTTCTTAAATAAGTCCCTTTAACATTTCATATAATAAGGGCTTGGTGGTGATCAACTCCTTTAACTTGACCTTGACTGAGAAGCGCTTTATCTTCCCTTCCACTCTAAATGACAGCTTTGCTACATAGAGCAATCTTGGATATAGGTCCTTGCCTTTCATGACCTGGAATACTTCTTTCCAGTCCCTTCTCACCTGGAAGGTCTCTTTTGTGAAAGCAGCTGACAGTCTGATGGGAACTCCTTTGTAGGTGACTGTCCCCTTACCCTTTGCTGCTTCTAGAATTCTCTCCTTCATTTTAATCGTGGCTAATGTAATTATGATGTGCCTTGGTGTGTTCCTCCTTGGCTCCAACCTCTTTGGGACTCTCTGAGCTTCCTGGACTTCCTGGAAGTCCATTTCCTTTGCCAGATTGGGGAAGTTCTCCTTTATTATTTGTTCAAATAAGTTTTCCACTGGTTGCTCTTCCTCTTCCCCTTCTGGTACCCTTATAATTTGGCTGTTGGAATGTTTAAAGATGTCCTGGAGGTTCCTAAGCCTCTTCTCATTTTTTTTTTTTTTGAATTTTTGTTTCTTCCTTCTTTTCTGTTTGGTTGTTTCTTTCTTCCTTCTGGTCCACTTCATTGATTTGAGTCTCAGTTTTCTTCCCATCTCTATTGGTTCCCTGTGCATTTTCCTTCATTTCTCTTAGTGCAGCCTTCATTTTTTCATCTAATTTGCAATCAAAATCAACCAATTCTGTGAGCATTCTGATTACCAGGGCTTTGAAGTGTGCATCTGATAAGTTGGCTATCTCTTGGTCGCTTAGATGTATTTGCTTTGGGGCTTTGATCTGTTCTTCCCTTTGGGCCATTTTTTGGGGTGTCTGGTTGTGGCTGTTATGTAGTGAGGGGCAGAGCCTTAGGTGTTCACCAGGGCAGGGCAACCCATTCCCTGGGTTGTGTTGCTGTATGTGAGGAAGGGGTCTGAGAGGGAACAATGGCACTTGCTCCACTCTCTCTCAGATGTCAGTCCCTTCTGAGCTTCCCCCAAGCAAACTGGGTCCTTCTGGTGCTGATTTCCAGGTGGGTGGATTTGTGTACGTTCTAGGACCCTGTGGATCTCTCCAACAAACTCTCTTGTGAGGGTGGAAGTCTCTCCTGGCACCTCAACGCTATCTGCGCACCCAGGGTCTGCCAGCCACTGCCTGTGTGCCCAGGTACACCAGTCACCACTTTTTCCTGCTGTGACACCTCTCCTCCAGCCACCAACTCCACCCCTCTTACCGTAAGTCTGGATGAATGTGTCTATTTTTACTCCTTGGTTGTTGGACTTCCATGCAGGTCAATTTTCTGTCAGTACTGGTTGTTTTTTTGTTTCTAAATTGTTGTTGTGCTTATTTTGGTTGCGCAAGGAGGCACAGTGTGTCTACCTACACCTCCATCTTGGCCAGAAGTCCTTTTTTCTTCTTCTTAAAGCAAGCCCTTTAACATTTGTTGTAATACTTATTTAGTGGCAACACACTCCTTTAGCTTTTTCTTGTTTGGGAAGCTCTTTATTTCTCCTTCAATTTTAAATGATAGCCCTGCTGGGGAAATAGCCTTGGTTGTGGGTTTTTGCTTTCATCACTTTGAATATTTCATGCCAACCTTTCTAACCTGAAACATTTCTGTTGAGAAATCAAATGTCAGTCCTATGGGAGATCCTGTGTAGGTAACTGCTTTTCATTTTTTAAATATTTATTTATTTTTAGAGAGAGGGAGAAAGAGAGGGAAACATTGAGGTGTGAGAGAAACATCAATTGGTTGCCTCTTGCATGCCCACATCTGGAAACCTGGCCTTCAACCCAGGCATGTGCCCTGACTTGGAATCAAACTTGTGATGTGTCAGTTTGCCAGATGGTGCCCAACTTACTGAGCCAATACTAGTTAGGTCACTAACTCTTTTCTTTCATGACTTTTAAGATTATCTTCTTATCTTTAAGCTTTGCCATTTTAATTATCATTTGTCATGGTGTTGGCCTCTTTGGGCTCATCTTGTTTGGGACTCAGTGCTTCCTGGACTTGTGTGTCTTTTTCTATCACCAGGTTAAGGAAGTTATTAGTCATTATGTCATCAAATAGGTTCTTGATCCCTTGCTCTCTCTCTTCTTCTGGTTTCCCTTATATACAGATCTTATTAGGCTTAATGTTGTTCCAAAAGTCCCTTAAACTATTTTCATTTTTTTAATTCTTTTTTTTTGTTTTTGCTGCTTTGCTTGATGGTTTTTTTCTGCCTTGTCTTCTAAATCATCAATTCTATCCTCTGCTTCACTTAACCTACTTTTCATTCCTCCAAGTGTATTATTTATTTCAGATATTACATTTTTTTTATTTGTGACTAGTCCTTTTTATGGCTTTTATATCATTTTTCAGGCTGTGGAGCTTCCTCACATCATTCCTTTGAATTCTATATCTGATAAATTTCTTGCCTCCATTTCATTTATCTCTTCTCTGTAAAATTCTCTCATTCTTTCATTTGGGGCCTGTTACTTTGTGCTTGTTTCTATGTATTATGGAGATCAGCAAAGACTCTGATTCAGTTCTATGTCAGACCCTGCCTGTGACCAGCCCTGTGCAACTTGTTTGGAACTGTAAGCAATCCACAGCATGTCGCTCCCTCTACTGGACTTGGGTACATGTTGAAAAGACCAGACTGTGTGCTAAGCCAGGAGAGGGCATTTGTATTGAAAAGCCACTGGAGATGTCTTGGATAGGCCCACAATTTGGGTGTATCAGCATCACAGGCAATCACCAAGGTGGGGTGAACAGGGCTAACCAGGTTGATGGAGACTCGGATATGGTGCCCACCTGCTGGCTGTATGGGGGAGGGTTCAGAAAAGGAAAAATGGCCTCTGTCAGCACTTCTACCTGGGAGAAAGCTTGCCCGCCATCCCACACCCTGAAGCCGAACAGTTCAGTTCCTCTCCTGTGCCCCTACTGCCTTTTGAACTTCTGCCTTAGCACTGGAGCTTAGAACAAGTGTGTCAGAATAAATCCATCTGTGGGCCCTTTAAGAGAAACACCTGGGACTCTAGAAGTCTCCATCTCACTCACCCACAATCTCCACTGTTTTTTATAGCCAGACACTTTGGGGACTCCCCTTCCTGGCACTGGAACCTTGGGCTGGAGGCTCTGATTTAGGGCTGGGACCCCTTGCCCCTGGAGCCAAGATATCCCTCCCAATTTCTAATTTGAGACCAGCCTCCTCCACATTTTTGCTCAAAGTTGCTTCTTCTGTATATCCTTAATTATAGGATTCTGTTCTGCTACATTTCAGAATTCTAAATAATGGTTGTTCAATAATTTAGTTGCAATTTTGATGTACTTGTAGGAGGTTCCAAGTACCACATTTACCTACCACCATCTTGACTGGAAGGCCTAGAATTACTTCTAATAATAAATAAATAGTGCTAGCCTCCTAAATTGAGTTGGGAAGAGTTCTCTCCTCTACACACCAGTCTGTGGATGTTAGCTGAAGTTATGGAATTTCTTTGAAGTCAAGATACTAAGACTCTGTTATATTCTGCCTCAGGAAGAAACACACCTTAAGTCTCAGCTATTAGGACAACAGAGTCAATGCCTAAACATGCTTTCACCAAAACTGCTGCAAAGCTATCTTGCACCCAAGTTACTGCTGTTCCAGAACTTCAGGAGGGGAGTGAACAGAAGAGAGTTCAGGGAAGTGACAGTTCACTCTTAAGTCCCAGTCTAGGGCCCATTCACTAAGCTGCAGCTGAGGACTCAGCAACCTCCCCCTAGAGCCCTCTTCACTTCACAACACTCAGTACCCACCAACCTGCTCTATCCCTTCCTCAGCCTCCCACAGCCTGTTTCCACAGAAGTAAAGGAATCGTATCGTATGTCCACTACCCAGAACTCCACTCTTTCGTCCCCTTTGCTGATTCAAGTAAGGATGATGATCTGCTTCCTGCTAGCACTAAGGATAATGTCCATATAAGAATTCAACAGAGAAACAGCAGGAAGTCCCTTGCTACTCTCCAAGGAATTGCTGATGATTATGATAAAAAGAAACTAGTAAAAGCATTTAAGAAGAATTTCACCAAGAGATCCAAGATGGCAGAGGAGTGAGTAGAGGCTACAATAACCTCCTCCCAGGACCAATCTGGAATTAGAACAATATTGTGGAGAAATCATCTGTAATAAACAACTGAACAATAGCAGGAGAGAAGACATGACCATGATCAGACAGAAGAAACAGCTTCACAACAACATAGTATGGAGTGTAGAGGAGACATGAGAGGGTTGGCTGGGTTCCCCAGGGCAGCAACTGAAGGGCCTGAGGAATATTTTAACAGCTGTGGGGAACCCCATGAGAAGTGTAGGGTCTAAACCCCAAGCTGGGCTCCCCACCAACAGCACCAGAGCCCAAAATGTACCCAGATAACATCCAGCTGCAAAAAGCAGCAGGTTTTCTCTCTGCCAGGAACAGACAACTGGAGATGCAGATAGCCTTTTAAAGGGCCAATGCATACATTTTCATTTGAAGCCACTTACCCTGGGCTCCAGCAAAGGGAGGGCAGAGTGGACTAGAGACGCTTGAGGAGAGACTGGGACTGTTGATTTTGGGGAGAGAACTGAGAGAGCAGCCAACAGGATCCTGGTACTAAGTCATCCCCCATACTGCAGGAGCCATCTTGCTGAGGCACACTGTAGGTCACCACTTCATGTGGTGTGGAAATTTTGCTCATCACTCATGTGGAAAACCAGTGGGGAGTGAGTGGCACACAGGACCATGCCCATGGAGAGGTTTTCCCATGGGGAATCAGGCCTGCATTGTACCTAGACTGCTATGAGACCTGCTTTTGCTAAAACTCCCTCACCATGGATTGAGGCAGAAAGGGCTTACTGCAACTTCCAAAAATCTGAACTAAACATCCCAAGTATGGAGTGTGACCAGTTCAACCACTTTTCCCCTTGGTCTGCAATGTCCTTCTCTTTGAAGTAATTAGCAACATTCTTTCCTTTGTTATCTGTAAAAGGTAATCCCCTGCAGTGAACCTGTGCATAGTAAATGAGGACTACCCTCCATATAATGTACCCAGAAAAGCAACAAAAGCCTGTCCAGGCAGGGACTGGGGGCTCTGGCCCTCCCGCCCTCTCTCTCTCTCAGAGGGTGTCCATGCCATCCCTTTTTCTCCACAGGACTTCTGTAGTCTATGTGTATTTGTTCTCTAGCAGCCACAACATACATGGATCCTGCAGGCCAGGATCTGTCACAGCAGACCACTCCCCTCTGAGTGGCATCAGCCTCAGAGGAAACAATAGCCCTGCCCACAGAAATTGCTCTGCCCCACTTGGGGTACTTAAACCTGACTGCTGATTACAAAGTGACTAGATTCACAACTAAAGGAGTCAGCCACAGATGGTAGATCCCTGGTAGTCTTGAACGGTCTGCCTAATGCCAGACTAGGATACCACCTGACATCCCCAGACATGAATCCAGAAAGAAAAAAACAGTGCACCTTCACAACAGCATACATGACATGGTGGGCAAAGAGGCCCTCAGTCACCAGCCAGAGGAAAGGAGCCACCAAAGAATGACCCAATGACAATCAAAATCCAACTACAACTGGAGAGCCAATATAAACAGCATAAAGGGCATCACAAGAGCATCAGGTTCAAGAGATTAAGGAAACTGCACCACTGAATCCCACAGATTTGCTACCACAGAAGTTAATGCCACAAAGACAGGGAGTCAAAGCAGATCAATCTAAGAAGCAGAAACAAACAGGAAGAGTCTCCCCTAAAATGGGGAGTCACAGAAACAACCAACAATTGAAAGGAAAGGAGGAATCCCCAGAAAGAGTTCTAAATGAAATAGTGGTAATTACACTATCAGACATTGAGTTCAAAATAATTGTTATAAGGAAGTTCAATGAGCTCAGTGAGAACTACAAAGAACTCCAGGAAAGTGTCAGGGAACTTACTGCGAACAACATCGGCATGAAAAATGACATAGAAACTATCAATAAGAGAGAGGAGGAAATGAAGAACACAATTTCTGAATTAAAGAACACAGTAGAAGGAATTAAAAGCAGGCTAGGTGAGGCAGAGGATCAAATCAGCAAGCTGAAGGACAAGGTAGAAAAAAATCCCAGACAGAACAACAAAATGAAGAAAAACTCAAAAAGAATGAAGAGGATTTAAGGGAGTTGAAGGACAACATGAAACATAATAATATCCATATCATAGAAAACCCAATCAGCTCCACCAAAAAACTACTTGACCTAAAAACTGATTTTGGCAAAATAGTGGGATACAAAGTCAACATTCAGAAATCAAAGTCATTATTGTATACAAACAATGAAATATCAGAAACAGAATCTAGGAAAAAATCCCACTTACTATAGCAACAAGAAAAATAAAGTACCTAGGAATAAACATAACCAAGGAGGCAAACAAAAAATCTGTACTTGGAAAACTATGGAACACTGAAGAAAGAAATTAAGAAAGATACAAGCAAATGGAAGCATATACTGCGTTCCTGGATTGGAAGAATCAACATCATTAAAATGTCCATACTACCCAAAGCAATCTATAGATTCAACACAATCCCTATTAAAATGCCAATGACATATTTCACAGATTTAGAGCAAATATTTCAAAGATTTATATGGAACCAGAATCAAACCCAGATAGCCACAGCAATCTTGAGAAAAAAAGAACAAAGTAGGAGGGATCACAATACCTGATATCAAATTATACTACAAGACCACTGTAATCAAAACGGTCTGGTACTGGTATAAGAATAGACAGGTAGATCAATGGAACAAAATATAATCCAGAAATACACCCATATCTTATGGTCAATTAATATTTGTCAAAGGGGGAAGAAGCATAAAATGGAGTAAAAATAGCCTCTTCAACAAATGGTGCTAGGAAACCTGGAATACTACATGCAAAAAGAAACTACACCACCAACTTACACCATATACCAGAATACATTCAAAATAGGCAAAAGACTTAAACGGAAGCTGCAACACTATAAAAGTCCTAGAGAAAAATGTAGACAGTAAAATTTCAGATATCCCATACAGTAACATTTTCAGTGATACATCCTCTAGGGTAAGTGAAATAAAGGGAAAAAAACAAATGGGACTACATCAAATTAAAAGGCTTCTACAAGGAACTCCTACCCTTCAAGACAGTATGGATGGAATTGGAGAGCATTATGCTAAGCGAAATAAGCCAGGCAGTGAAAGATGAATACCATATGGTCTCACTTGTAAGTGGAACCTAATCAACAAAACAAACAAGTGAGCATAATAGAACCAGAGACATGGAAATAAAGAACAAACTGACAGTTACCAGAGGGGAAGGAGGAGGAGGATTACATGGGAAAGAAGGGGAAGGACCATCAAGGAACATGTATAAAGGACCCATGGACAAAGATAATGGGGGGCAAGGATTGAATGTGAGAGGAGGGGTGGGTAGGGTGAGGGAGATTAATGAGGGGGAAATGGTGACAACTGTAATTGAACAACAATAAAAAAATAAACTCTAAAAATATAAAATAAAATAAAATAAAAAGCTTCTGCATAGCTAAAGAAAACATCAGCAAAATAAAAAGGGAACCAACCATATGGGAACATATTTTCAAATGATATCTTGGACAAGGGTTTGATATCCAAAATATATAAAGAACTCACACAACTCCACTTCAGGAAGACAAAAAAAAAATTAAAAATGGGCAAAAGACTTGAACAGACACTTCTCCAAGGAGGACATACAGAGGGCCCAGAGACACATGAAAGGATGCTCAGCATCACTAGCCATCAGAGAGATGCAAATTAAAACCACAATGAGATACCACCTCACACCGGTCAGAATGGCCAACATAAACAAATCAACAAACAAGTTTTGGAGAAGATGCGGAGAAAAGGGAACCTTAGTGTACTGTTGGTAGGAATGCAGACTGGTGCAGCCACTGTGGAAAATGGTGTGGAATTTCCTCAGAAAACTAAAAATGGAACTGTCTTTTGACCCAACAATTCCACTGCTGGGATTATACCCTAAGAATCCTTCACCCCTCTGTCACAGCAGTGTTATTTACAATAGCCAAGTGCTGGAAACAGCTTAAGTGCCCATCAGTAAATAAGTGGATCAAAAACTATGGTACATTTACACAGTGCAATACTACTCAGCAGAAAAAAGAACGAGCCTCTACCCTTTGCAACAGCATGGATGGAACCAGAGAGTATTATGCTAAGTGAAGTAAGCCAGGGGAGGAAAGACAAATACCATGTGATCTCACTTATAAGTGTAACTTAATCAACAGGACAAACAAACAAGAAAAATATAACCAGAGACATGTAAATAAAGAACAGACTGACAGGGACAAGAGGATAGTAAGGAGGGGGATAATTGGGGAAAGAAGGAGAAGGGCCTAGTTAAAGAACATGTAGGAATGACCCATGTACATGGACAACAGCATGGGGATTGACTGTGGGAGCAGGAAGTGGGGGTGGGAAGGGCAGGGGAGAACAATGGGGGAAATTTGCAACAACTGTAATAGAACAACAATAAGAAAAAAGAAATAAACCAACATTTTAAAACAAAAAAAAAGAAAGAAATTTGCCTGCAATGGTACTGTAATCAAACATCCTGAATCTGGAGAAGTAATTCAGCTACAGGGTGACCAGTGCAAGAACATATGCCATTTCCTTGTAGAGACTGGACTGGCTAAGGACGACCAGCTGAAGGTTCATGGATTTTATGTACTTTTGGCTCACTGAAACTTAATAAGGATTTTCCCTGCGATGAGTAGAATTTCCCTTTTGTCCTTTGTTATGAGTTTAAAAACCTCACAGCTTGTATAATGTAACAATTTGCTGTTAACTTGGATTAGTGTAACTCCTTCACGTAATAAAATGAAAAGAAAAATAAATAAATACATACATACACAAACTAGCATGGTTGATCCAGTCTTAGCCCATCCACTCACTAGGTATGGTTCTAGCCCACCATTCAGAGCGAGTCACATCAACACAACCTGAATTTGGTTCAGTTCTGCTAGAAAGACACCCTGAGACAATGATTTGAATGCAAGGAGTGTCATCCTCAGACAACACTAGGAGGGAAGCAGGAAAGTGACACAGGGAAGGAAAGGACACCGTTAGAAAAGGTTGATGGTATTGAGCAGGTGACTGCTGAAGGCAGCTGGGGCTCAGTCCACTGCTGACCTCTGAACAATCATGCAGAATAAGCATCAGTGGTCAAGAGCAGAATGTTGGGTTATTATCCCCTAACTCACATCTGTCATTGAAATGTATTCCATTCAGCACAACAATAATAAATATAACACCACATGGTGGGCAGAATAATGTCCCCTAAAGATGTCCATGTCCTAATTCCCAGAACCTATGCACAGGCTGTGCTGCATGGAAACACAAGAGTGAAGGCTGCAGATAGAAATAGGGTTCCTAACTCACTGCCCTTAAAATAGTAAAATCATATGGAATTATGTGGTGGTCCCAATGTAATTGAAAGGGCCCTTTAAATGTGAAAGAGGAAGCAGAAGGGTTAGAGTTTGAGCAATGCAAAGTGGGGAAGATCCATGTTGGTTGTGGCTTTGAAGCTGGAGGAAGGGGCCACCAGCCAAGAAGTACGGACAGCCTTTGGAAGCTTAGAAAAGCAAGAAAACAGATTGTCCTCTAGAACCTCCAGAAAGGAATGCAGCCCTGCCAACACCTTGATTTCAGCCCAGTGAGACCCATCTTGGATCTGACTTCCAGAACTGTTAAGATAATAAATTTGGGTTGCTTCAAGCCAGTAAGTTTGTGGTAATGCGTTACAGCATCAATCAAAAATGAATACACACACCTGAAGTAATGTCTTTTCAAAATGTATATGGACAAAATCATAAAACTTTGCTGAAGGACATTGTAAAGGTACCTGAATAAATAACTAGTTCATGAATGAATGAGTAGATAGATATATACATGCACATGTATATTCCCAACCAAAATTACAAACTGATTCAAAACTGTATCTGGGAAATAAAATGTACAGTAGTAGAGAGAAACATTGAGAGAAGACAATGTCCTAGTGTTTGTCAGCCATACTATGGGATTGTAGTAATTGAAACAGTGGCAAAAGAATATACAATAAGTTCAATGGAAAGTATCATGCAGTACGTGACTTTATTAAGAGGATGTCATAGGGGCTAAATGGGGGCACTGAGACTATCAATAGAAGAAGATAGATGGTCTATAGACTATGGAGGAATGGGCCTTAAAGGAGAAGAGGGTCTCAGAATCTCAGTAGCTGAAAAACCTCAGTTCCTGTGGGGGAAAAAATAAACAAGTGTGTGGGGCCAGAGAAGGGCTAGCAGAGTGCATGCCCAAATTGCTTGATCACTGGGGACTATCCAGGGGCATGGGTTGGGTAGGGGACAGAGGCCCTCTAAGGCCTGGGCACAGTCCTGAGGGCTTCTCACAGATCCAGAAGAGTTCTGCACTACATTTCTTATCATTCCAGCCATCACCGTACAACTCCACACAATCTTCATCTCCTTTATTGTTAGGTTCCCCTTGTTGCCAGAAGCTGTGAACACCATCAGAAACATGAATCCCCTCCCCCACCCAGAGCTCATCCCCAAACCCACTGGTCCATGGCTTTTGACAGCAAATTTCCAAGAACCAGCCAGAGGGTGGTGAATTCAGAGGCAGGATTTTCAAAACATGGGTTCAAACCCCACCTCCCTCAATCCCCTCTGGCAAAATGAAAATTAAGATTACTGGGCCCGTACACCACCCCCTACCCTGCCACCCCACCACAGGTGGATGCAGGACTCTGCACCTCAACTGACTTTCTCAGGTGATGCTTCTCAATCCCAGAGTCTGAGCATCCCCGGTTTGGGGTGCAAGTCTCTTCCCTTCCCTTCCCCTCCCAGGCCATCGTTGCTGGGAGGTCACCTGAGAAGAAGGGGACTGTTGTCCACCCATTGCCAGGACCCTTCATTGTGGTGGTCAGTGAGGCCAATCCAAGCAGGCTTATCATTTCTGATATTCCAAAATTGCAGGAATTTCTGGGGGAAAGGGGGATATTGGAAGGAAGATATGTGATGGCCTCCCATTCTACGTCTGCCCACATTCCTTTGGTCCCCTGCCTCCCACACAAGCCTTTCTGTGGTCTAGCCTGTAGCCCCTATGTAAATTGTATGTGTTCACATGTGCATTAATGCTGTGAATGTATCAACTTATGTCTCAGTCCATTTATGTGTCAAAGGAGAGATTACTCTGAGTTTCCTTTCTTTCCATACATGGGCTCCTCTCACATGACCTTCCTAAGTCCATCATGATTCCTCATCCAGGAAGCCTTCCTTGACTTCATCTCCCCCTGTACTTCCATCTCTCAGAGAGCAAAGGAGGGCAAAAGGAAGCTTTTTGTTGACCAGTTGCCTGGCCCAGGCCCAGACAGGAACCAGGCACAGTATACCTGCTCCTCAGCATTGTTGACAACCACCAGCTGGGCATTCACATCCTGACAGGCAGAAACAGAAGATTTCCAGGTTCTCTGGGTCTGGGAGAAGGCGTAGCAGTTTCCCTGGAAGACGTCCCAGTTCCAGGGGCAGGGACGGCACAGGCCAGCTGGGGAGCAGGGGCAGGCTTGGGTTCACCAGCTGGGGAGATGGGCCAGTAGGCTCCTAGGCCCCCAACACCAGCATCAGATCTGCAGTAGGAACCTTTTGTGCAGCTGTCAGCTCAGTCCCCAAGAAAGCCACAAGAAAGTTCCCATGCCCACCCTGTGGATTCTGGACTGGCAGCCAGCCATGGAAGTGAGCCTCAGGGCTACCTTTGACCCCATAACTCCCTCCTTGTATCTAGACCTTACTCAAAGTGGCATTCATCCAGGCCAGCTGCCGGTGAATCTCCTCCAGATCTGATTTCATTGGCTCCTGCAGAACAACCCCTGGAAGAAGAAGACTTCAGTTATTAAGCACCTACTGTGTGTTTGGTGCAGAGAGGGCCTTATCTCTGCCTCTCATAGTGACCATTACTGCCCATTATACAAATGAGAAAACAGCCTTAGGGAGTGACTTGCCTGACATTGGGGGCCCCCAGAACCTCACACAGGGATCCAGTCCCCTCCCCAATTTTATCTGCCCCCCTTTGCCCCACAGCAGCGGTTTGTCCAAGGTCACACAACCCAGAGCACCCTCTCCCATTACACAACCCAGCCTCCAACCTCACCCAGGCTGTGGCTCCCCTGATGCTCCATCTCTCTTGGCAAGGACTGTTGGATCTTGGAGACTACAACAGAGCAGAGAGTTCCCCTTTTATGTATGCCTATTGTATGCCTGACCCTGCACCCAATTCGGTTGCAAGGTCTCTAAGAACCTAGCCCAGCCCACAAACCCACCAGGAAGATGAGCTGCATTTCACAGATGAGGAGACAGACTCAGAGGTAGTAATCAGCCCACAGTCACACAGGAGGTGACAGCCTCCCAACATCCCTGCCCTAGTGGTTCTGAGGACTAGAAAAGGGCAAAGACCATCCCAGAGGGAAAACCCCAAGGGACTCAGGACTCCTGGTCCCAGCCCCTGACTCACCTTGAACCAAGGTGATCAGCATGAGCATAAAGAGACCCAAAGAGATGAGAAGCAGCATCAGAAGCAGAGGGGCCTGGGTCAGACATCCTGCACAAAGGGCAGAGCTGGGGGCTAGAAACAGACCCTGCCCCACTGACCCATGCTGGAGGGTACCACCCAGCTGCCCCCTTCCCCAAGTGCCTGCTCCTGAGCCACCCACCCCAGTACCTGGCAAGCTTCTTAAGATCCTGGGTAGCCCAAGGTCTTTCTCAGCTGATCTCTTGCTTTGGAATACCTCCCTCTCCTCTAAACAGGACAGAATACATTTAGCTGAACTTCAAAGCCTGCTGAGCCCTGCTGGAGACCAGACTCTCTCCCCTCCTTGCAGGCTAGAGGCCAGACCTGGAACCCCCATGACCCTAGAGCCCTACCCTCCCCACCATCACGCCAGAAAGGGGGATCAGCCTCATCAAGGCCATCTGGCTCCTTGGGGACACACATCTCCGCCATTCTCTTCCCTTCCCTGTTCTGTCCCACTCCGATCTAGCCTGTGGTTTTTATAGCCTCATGTATTGCCCTTAGCAGCCCCTCCTCTGTTCTTCCTCAACTCAGGAAGAAGAACAAGGAACCTATGTGGGGACACCACTTCCTCTCAAAAAAGTTGGGGGTAGAAATGAAATGCCTGACACAGCTATGAGAGAAGTCATTTGGGGGGTGACAGAAGCTTTGCAGTGAACACTAGCACCAGAAGGCGCTGCTCCAATCCCTACCCAGTCCTGGGACCTTCAGCTCTACCTTATAAGAACCTCAGTTTCCTCAGCAGTAACATGGAACAATTACTCTGCCTCTGACTGTTATTGTGAGGTCTAATACAGTGCACTAGTAATGGGTATGAATTTCCTACCCCAATGATAAATACTCAGTAGTAATAGCACTTACCCCATGTGCCCCCAGCACCCTGTGCTGTGTGTTCTACTTCACTGCAACAAATAAAACACCACAGGTGTGCTCTTGGTGGTCTTTGGCTGAGGATCACTAACAATTCTCACAATAGTCCTATAAAAAAGGTACAGTTATTATCCTGCTCACAAGTGAGGGAACAGAAACAGAGAGGACAAGCAACTGCCTGAGGTCACAAGCTTACAAGTGATGGAGCTGGAAGTTAGACCTCAGGCAGGTAGACCCCTGAGTCCCTGCTTAACCACTGCACAAAGCAATACCCTTTCCCCTGTTGTAATTACTAAGTGCTTTGTGGAGAGTCACTTTGAAACTAGTGTATCAAGCTTTGGATTTCTTTATGTATGGACTCCTAGTTTCCTACCTGATTCAATCAATTTTATGTTACTTACTGTCTTTAATTCTAATCTAAAGTCAATCTGTGCGCAATGGTGGGGCAAAAGGGAAATGGCCATCTTAAGGAGAAGTTATCTTCAGACAGAACAACAAAGCAATATTCTTTACCTACAGAAAGATTGGGCTGGAGCAGCACAGATGACCTAGCAGTCTGTGCAAATTATTCTTTACTACCAGACTCCTGTCACAGTGCTTTTTCATAGTATAACTTATGCACTAATGATTGACAAGACAAAGGGATAAAGAATGAAATAGTGCCAGGAGCCACACTTCCTAATGGTTTTGTGACAGGTGATTGCTTAAATCAGTACTGTCACCAGTACGATATTTATCTCGGTTGTCATGCCACTGTGGCTGTTCCTAACAAAAAAATAATTATGGCTACATATTAAGAAGCACAGATAATCATCAACCAGAAGGCTTTGATATGCTTGCTAAGGACAGTGAAGTTGGTCACGGCATGAAACTTAAAAATGAATGAAATATGGACACAGAGATGAAGTTGGTTTGGTTCATATCTACATCTATACACTCTATAGACCGCATATTAGATCACTTGTTATTTTATTTTTAATTATATTTTATTGATTATGTATTACAGTTGTCCTGATTTTTCCCAGTTTGCCCCACTCCACCCAGCACCCCCCCACTCCCTTAGACAATCAGCACATCATTGTTCATGTATATGAGTCATGCATATATGTTCTTTGGCTACCCCATCTCTTATACTGTACTCCTATACTGTACTCCTATACATCCCCATGACTATTCTGTAACTACTTATTTGTACTTCTTTTTTTTTTTTTAGATTTTATTTATTTTTACACAGATAGGAAAGGAGGAAAAGAGGGGGAAAAATCAGCACGTCGTTGCCTCTTGTGCGCCCCCTACTGGGGACCTGGCCCACAACTCAGGCATGTGCCCTGACTGGGAATCAAACCGACAACCCTTTGGTTCACAGGCGAGCTTTCAATCCACTGATCCACACCATCCAGGGTAACCTAATTGTACTTCTTAATCCCCTCACTCTTTACCCATTCCCCTACACCTTCCTCCCATCTGACTACCATCAAAATGCTTTCCATATCCATGATTCTGTCTCTGTCCTTCCTGTTTGCTTAGTTCATCTTTTAGATTCATCTCTTGATAGATGTGTATTTATTGCCATTTTATTGTTCATAGCTTTAATCTTCTTTTTCTTAAATAAGTCCCTTTAACATTTCATATAATAATGGTTTGGTAATGATGAACTTCTTTAGTGTTTTCTTGTCTGGGAAGCTCTTCATTTGCCCTTCCATTCTAAATGATAGCTTTGCTGGGTAGAACAATCTTAGTTGTAGGTCCCTGCTTTTCATATTTCATATTTCATATTTCAAAGCAGGGGACTCCCTGCTTTGAATATTTCTAGCCAATCTCATCTAGCCTGAAAAGTTTCTTTTGAGACATCAGCCAACAGCCTTTTGGGAACTCCCCTGCAGGAAACTAAGTTCTTTTCTCTTGTTGCTTTTAAGATTCTATCTTTACCTTTAACTTTCACACTTTAATTATGATGGGTCTTGGAGTGGGCTTCTTTGCATCCATCTTGTTTGGGCCTCTCTGTGCTTCCTGGACTTGCAAGTCTATTCCTTCACCAAATTGCAATTTCTTGCTCTTTCTCTTCTCCTTCTGGCATCCCTATGATGCTAATGTTTGACCTCTTAAAGTTGTCCCAGAGGCTGCTTACACTATCATTTTGTTGGATTCTTTTTTCTTCTTGTTGCTCTGATTGGTTGTTTTTTGTTTGTTGTTGTTGTTGTTGTTGTTTTGCTTCCTTATGTTCCAAATCATTGACTTGATTCTTGGTTTCATCCACTCTACTATTGTTTCTCTGTAAATTGTTCTTTAGATATTTAGAAATATCTGAAAGATATTTCAATCAGTTTATCCTTCATTTCTGACTGGATCTTTTTTATGCTGCTGAGGTCCTCACTAAGTTCCTTGAGCATCCTTATAACCAGTGTTTTGAACTCTGCATCTGATAGATTGCTTATCTCTAATTCATTTAGCTCTTTTTCTGGAGTTTTGACCTATTCTTTCACATTTGGGCCATGTTTCTTTTTCTTCCCATTTGGCAGGCTCCCTGTGTTTTTTCTATATATTAGGTAGAGCTGCTTTGACTCTGTGCATTTATAGTGACCTAATGTAGTAGGTGTTCTGTAGGGTCCTCCCTGATCACCCAAGCTGGGTACTCGAGATACACCCTTCATGTGGGCTCAGTACACTCTCTTCTTGTAGTTGAGTCTTTATTGCTGTTGGCAGGTCAATGAGAGGGATTTACCCAAGCCAGTCAGCTTCAGAGACTGGCTGTGACCACTGACCACTGACCTCTTCCCTTTGTGGAGGATCAGCTGTGTGGGGGCAGGGTGGTGGTGCTCTGACATAGTCTGTAGCTGCCCACTGGGTGTGCAGGCTCTGGGATTTCCCAAGTGGTGCAGGGTAAGTTCAGCCCCCACCATGCCTAAACTATAAAGCAATCTGAGATGGCTGCTACTTGTGCAGGACTTGCAGATTCCTAGGCCAAGCCAAGCTGTGAATCTAGACTGGATGCTGCTATTGCCAGGCCTGAGGCTCACTGAGGTCAGCTATTGCTTATTTGAGAAGATTTAGGAAGTTGTAAAGCATGAGCCAGGACCAGCCCCTATGGAAAAGCAGCTTGGGTGGGCCAGTAACTTGGGTGAGGTGGAATCTCTGGTGATCTCCAAGGTGAGTCAAACACTGTTAGCCAGGTTGATGGAGTCTCAGATATGGCACCAGCCTGTTACTTCTGTGGCTCTTTTGGAGGAGGGTTCAGAAAAGGGACAATGGCCTCTGCTTGCCTTGATGTCAGACACTTCAATTTCTGTATGCCATTGGTGTCTTTCAAGCTGCTACCCTGGTACTGGGGCTTTGAAGGAGTGAGTCTGAGTAAGTGAGTACGTGTGTGGATTCTTTAAGAGGAACTGCTTGGGGCTCCAGAAGTTTCTTCCACCAACTCAATCCCCACTGGTTTTTGCAGCCAGAAGTTGTGGGGACTTATCTTCCTGGCACTGGAACCCTGGGCTAGGACCCCTGGGCTAAGACCCCTGGTATGGGGCTGGGATCCTCACTCCCAAGATATCCTACTGGAATTTTTATCCATCCAATGTTGGTGGAGGACCAGGCCATTCCACATCTGCACCTCTCCTACCAGTCTGGGTGGATGTGGTATTTAATTCCGTATTTGTCAGACTTCCATTCAATTTGATTTCTGATGGTTCTGAGTGATGATTGTTCTATATTTTAGTTGTAATTCTGATGTGGTTGTACAAGAAGGCAAGTCACATCTGCCTACACTGCCATCTTGACCGAAAGTGTCCTAATTAGATCATTTTTAGCCGTCTGTCAATCTCTGCCTTTGAATTGGAGAGTTTAACCCATTTATATTTAATGTGATTACTGATAAGGTAGGGTTTATACCTACTATTTTGCTATTTGTTTTTTATATGCTCTATGTCTTTTTGTCCCCCAGTTCTTCCATTACTATCTTTCTTTGTATTACATAGATGTTTTCTTGTTTCTTTTACTATTTACTTTTGAATTATTTTCCTAGTGCTTATCCTGGGAATTACTATTAACATCTTAATTTTAATAGTATGCAAAGTTTTGCTACTATATTATTCCATTTCCCCCTCCCTGTATGCTGCTATTGTCACAAATTACATCTCTACACCTGTGTGCTCATCAACTTTAATTTCTAATTATTATATTATACAGTTGTCTTTTAAATCACATGGGGGGAAGGAGTAACAAACAAAAATGCATTTATACTCTCTATTTTATTTACCTATGTTGATTCACATTTCTGTCCTGAAAGATTCCCTTCATTTCTTTTATTGTGGTAAAATACACATAATATAAAATTTACCATTAAAACTACATAACTCAGTGACATTTAGTACATCCACAATGTTGGGCAACCATCACCATCTAGTTCCAGAACATTTTCATCACTCCAAAAGGAAACTTCATACCATTCAAGAAGACACTCCCCATTCCCGCCCTCCCCACAGAGCCTGAAAACCAAACCATTCCCACCCTCCCCACAGAGCCTGAAAACCAAATCTACTTTCTATCTCTATCAATTTACCTATTCAGTATATTTCATATAAATGGAATCATACAACATTCTTTGTGTCTGACTTCTTTCACCTAGCATAATGTTTTCAAGGTTCATCAATGTTGTTGCATATCATTAGTTTATTCATTTCTGTAGCTGAATAATGCAGATTTTCTGGATATAGGATTCTTTGTTGACAGATTTTTTTCTTCTTCCAGCATTTCAAATATGTCTCCCCACTGTCTTCAGGCCTCATTGGTTTCTGGTGAAAAATAAGCTGTTGATCTTATTGGGGATCACTTGTACATGATGAGACACTTCTCTCTTGCTTCTTTCAAAATTTGCTCTTTGTCTTTAACAGTTTGATGACTATGTATCTAAGTGTGGATCTTTTTCAGTTTATCCTACTTGGAAATTTTTGAGCTTCTGGATGTGTAGCCTAAAAATTTCATCAAATTTTGGAGTTTTCAGCCATTATTTCTTCAAATATTCTGTCTCTCTCTTTCTATTCATCTTCTCCTTCTGACACTTGTATCATGTGTATGTCGCTATGCTTGATGGACTCTTTCAAGTCTCTGAGGCTCTGTTAAATTTTTTTTTCTTTTCCTCAGACTGGATAATCTCAATGGACCTATCTTCAATTCTCACTGATTCTTTCTTCTGCCTGATCAAACCTGCTATTGGATTCTAGTATAAATTTTTATTTCAGTCACTGTAACTTATAACTCCAAATTTCTATATACTTCCTTTTTTATAATTTCTCCCTTTTTTTCAGGATTTTATTTACTTTATTTTTAGACAGAGGAGAAGGGAGGGAGAAAGAGAGAGAGAGAAACATCAGTGTGCGGTTGCCTCTCACATGCCCCCTACTGGGGACCTGGCCCCACAACCAGGGCATATGCCCTGACTTGGAATTGAACCGGTGACCCTTTGGTTCACAGGCCGGGCACTCAATCCACTGAGCTACACCAGCCAGAGCTTTATAATTTCTCTCTTTATAGATATTCCCTATTTGGTGATATTGTTCTTATACTTTTCTTTAGCTCTTTAGATAAGATTTCTTTTAGTTCGTTGAACATATTTAAAAGAGCTTATTTAAAGTCTTTATCTTAGGAGGCTTCCAATAAAGATGGAGGAGTAGGTAGACATTCCTTGCCTCATTGCACAACCATAAGAAGGAACACAACTAATTTAAAAATGAAAAACACCCAAACTGCCAGAAAAATGACCCATAAAAACACCTGGAGCTGTACAGAAGTCTGACAACAAAGTATTTAAAGGAGCTATATTTATCCAGATGAGTAGGAAGTGCAGAGATGGGGAGTTGGGACAGAGAGCATGCAGTGTGGCAGCAGCAAGCCAGGGGCAGAGAGGCAGTGAGGCAGTGAAATGAAGAGGCAGCCGATGGAAGGGGCAGCCCCACATTCATGTGTGGTGGATAAAAATCAGGGAGACACCTGTGAGAGAACCCAGCTGTAGGCCAGACTGCACAGCCCAGGGCTCTGGTGCCAGGAAAAATAAAGCCTTATAACTTCTGGCTGTAAACCTAGTGGAGATTGGAACAGCAGAAGAAACTGCCTGTACATACACAAACTCACCCGCCCTGGAACCCACAACCAGGACAGCAGTTGCAGGGGTGCCAGTTGCATACAGGAAGTGGTTGAAGTGACTGAAAATGGGGCAGGGACCAGGCAATCCCCCAGATGTCAGCCAGAAGAGGCATTGTGCCCTCTTTAACCCCTTCCCCACACACAGAGTCAGAGTTGCCCTGCCCTGGCAAATACCCAAGGTGGGAATTGAATACAGCAAAAGCATAAGGGAAGAAATGAAGTCTCTGCTAAGGGAAATAAAGAAAAATCCACAAGAAACTAAGAGTGAAGGGAGGGAAACTGGAATCCAAATCAATGATTTGGAACATAAGGAAGAAATAAACATTCAACCAGAACAAAATGAAGAAACAAGAATTCAAAAAAATGAGGAGAGTTTAAGAAGACTCTGGGACATCTCTAAAAGGGCCAACATCCAAATCATAGGGATGCCAGAAGAGGAAGAGCAAGAAATTGAAAACTTATTTGAAATAATAATGAAAGAAACAATAATGAAAACTTCCCTAATTTGTTGAAGGTAATAGACATACAAGTCCAGAAAGCACAGAGAATCCCAAACAAGTTGGACCCAAAGAAGACCACACCAAGACACATCCTAAGTAAAATGCCAAAGATTAAAGATAAAGAAAGAATGTTTAAAGCAGCAAGAGAAAGGAAGAGAGTTACCTACAAAGGAGTTCCCATAAGACTATCAGCTGATTTCTCAAAAGAAACTTTGCAGGCAAGAAGGGACTAACAAGAATTATTCAATGTGGCCCTGGCTGGTGTAACTCAGTGGATTGAGCACAGGCCTGTGAGCCAAAGGATCGCGGTTCGATTCCCAGTCAGGGCACATGCCGGGGTTGCAGGACAGTTCCCAGCAGGGGATGCACGAGAAGCAATCATACATTGATATTTCTCTCCCTCTCTCCTTCTCTTCCCCTCTAAAGATAAATAAATAAAATCTCAAAAAAATTTTTTTTAAAGATTTATTCAAAGTGGTTAAAAACAAGGACCTACAACCAAGGTTGCTCTACCCAGCAAAGCTATCACTTAGAATTGAAGGACAGATAATGTGCTTCCCAGACAAGGTAAAGCTAAAGGAATTTGTCATCACCAAGCCCTCATTATATGAAATGTTAAAGGGACATATTTAGGAAAAAGAAGATCAAAACTATGAATATTAAAATGACAACAAACTCACAACTATCAACAACTGAATCAAAAAATTAAAACAGAAACAAACCAAGCAAATAACTAGAACAGGAGTAGAATCATAGATATGGAGATCATCTGGAGAGTTATGATCTGGGAGGGGGAAGGGGGAGAATGGGGGAAAAGGTATGGGGATTTTGAAGCATAATTGTGTAGGTACAGAATAGATGGGGATGTTAAGAAGAGTATAAACAATGGAGAAGCCAAAGAACTTACATGAGTAACCCATGGAAATGGACTAAGAGGGGAATCACTGAAGGGAAGGGGTAACCGAGCAGAGGGGAACAAAAAGAGAAAATTGGGACAACTGTTATAGCATAATCAATAAAATATACTTTAAAAAATAAAAAAGTAAAGTCTTTATCTAGTAAGTCCAACATCTGGGCTTACTCAGGGATAGTTTCTCTTTTTTTAAATTCTACGTATTTATTTTTAGAGAAAGGAGAAGGCAGGGAAAGAAACATCAATGTGTGGTTTCCTCTTGCACACCCCCAACCAGGGACCTGGCCCACAACCCAAGCATGTGCCCTGACTGGGATCAAACTGGCAACCCTTTGGTTCACAGGCTGGCACTCAATCCACTGAGCCACACCAGCCAGGACAGGGACAGTTTCTATTCACTGCTTTTTCTACTGTGTATGGGTAATCTTTCCTTGTGGGATTCTTTTTATATCTTATAAATTTTTGTTGAAAACTAAACATTTCAAATAATATAATGTAATAATAGAATATGACAGCTATGGAAATCAGATTTTTCTCTCCTTTTTGTTAACACTGCCATTTGTTGAAGTTGTTTTTGTTTATTTAATGACTTTTCTGAACTAATTCTGCAAAGTCTATATTCTCTGTTGTGTATGGCCAGTAAAATTACTACTCAGCTCAGTAGTTAGGTAGTAATTCAACAGAGATTTCCTTAAATGCCTGAAACAAAATGACTCCCAGTCTTTGCTGAGGATCCCTGTATTTTTGGACATGATTTAAACACTTAACCTGGAAAGTTGCAACTCTGCCTTAGTTTTTCCTTTCTGCTTTCACCAAGCCTCAGAGCCAGCTGGAAGTGAGAAACTAGGCCCTTCTCAAATCTTTCCTGGGCATGCACCCAACCCTATGGATGCACGTGGCCTTCTGGATTCCTAGGAATTTGTTAGAACTTTTCAAAGCTCTTAAATACATTTCATTTATAATTTTTTTCTTTTTAATACTTTTGGTTAGGCCATTATTTGCCCCAATTGTTATTCATTGCCTCTGGCAGCTGCGATGTTAAAACATTGGATAAATGCCTTTAGTGATGTCAATTACAGACAAGCTTTCTAAGGGAGGTCTAGACAGGGAGCCACTAGACACAACAAATAATAACTCTTCCTTAGAAATAAGGTTTTGTGAGAACTCCCACTCTGTTCTTCTCTCTTCAGAAATGTAGGCTGTCATTTTTCAAGGCTACTTATGTGTTGGAGAGTAGGGAAATGGGACTAAGGTAAGTTTAAATTCCACAGAGCTCTTTACTGAGATTCAGCTATTTTTCTTGACTAAATGCTTCCTGAATTACTGTAAGTTTGTGGTTGATTTCCAAACTTCTAAAAATGTTGATTCTGACAAACTTTGCTCTTTTCTTTTTCATTGCTTTTATGGAAAGGAAATTTTTACTCTGCCATTTTTTTGTCATTCCTCTTTTTTTTTCCTGGATTTTTAAAAATGCTTAAATTGTCTTTAATTTGACCAGTGAAAGGCTTTCACACTGGCTTCTGTGTCCTTTTGACCTATGCCTATCAGTTTTTTGCTGATCAGTTTTCCTTCTTGTTGGTTTACAACCTTGAGAATTTCTAGGGTGAAATCTGAAACTGGCTCCCATACAGAGGGTGAGGAGAAACCAAAGAAAAAGGCAGACCACTCCAGATTGGTAGGGGACAGGTTTTATACACAAGGAAACTTACTTGTACGGTTTGTCTTAGGTAACCACAAATGAGCAGACCTCTGTCCCCACCCACCAGAATCTTAAAAGTTTGTATAGAAGCCTTAACTGGGATTAGTCATGTATACCATCCAGACATTCTCAACAATACATTACTCTCTCAAGGCTGTGCCCTTGAAAATGGCTCCCACTGTGCCAACAGTGGACATCCAGGGGAAGGGTGAGGAATCTGATTGTGCAGGTCCAGCTTGCAGGCTGACTGGCAGTCACACCCTCTCAATGACCTCCTCTAATATTTCCTTTCTGGTCCAACTAGATATTCCAGGCTTTCCCTGCCCCAATGTGGAATCAGCCATTTTCCCCAAAGAGCTTGTGTTGCTTTTAAGTGCAGCATGGAATTCAGAAACCAAGACCTGAATGTTCAGTGTACTTATTATTATTTGAGTATCACTAGTGCTAGGACCTCTCAGAAGACAAATGAGAACATACACATGCATACATCTCTATGTATTTTTAAAGCCATGAGTTTATACCAACACTTTCAATTAAATACAACAGGGTTTGTTGTAATGTTCTTTCCATTCATCTTTGTAACACCCTTCTCTGACAGTGAAAAACTCAGCTCCCATTATCCTGAATGTATTGATTTATTACATCAATCTCCCTATGTATAACCAATCTCCTTTTCCATCACCATCCCCTACCCTGTGTGAACAGCACCTCACTGTGCTTGGACACTGACCCCTCCCACCAAGCAGATAGACTCCCATGCTGTTGTCCTTCTTACTTCACTTACGCTGTCACATCCCAGAGCAGGCCATCCATCTCACATGGAGGCTCTCCTCACCAGGTCTGAACTCTAAAACTCTAGTGGCCTCCATTTGAGGGGTTAGGGGGAAAAAAAGAGAGGGAGAAAAACATCAGTGTGGGAGAGAAACATCAATAATTGGTTGCCTCTCATACACTTCCTGACTGGAGACCGAACCCACAAGCTCAGCATGAATTCTTACCAGGAATCATACAGGTGACCATTCTCTTTGTAGGATGATGCCCAACCAACTGAACCACACTAGTCAGGGCTCCATTTTGCACATGTATTTACTCTGTCCCCAACAGTCTCTTTATCCATGCACCCCACCCATAGTCAGAGCCAGGGTCTGCCTGCCCCCTGATATGGAAGCAGCCACTACGTTGGCTCATTTCATCTCTGAAATCCAGATCATTAAGGTGTTGAGAACTGCCCTTCCTGGTTTCAGAAGTTGTTACCTCCCCATGGCTGAAGCTGGGTGAGAGACCCTGGGACCCTAAGCCACTAAGGAGACAAAGCTTATCCCCCTGGCAAGAGCACCACCTCTGCACACTTTACTTCACCCTGCCTGGCCTCCAGTGCATGACTGGTTAGCCAATGATGGGTAAGATTCCTCAAGGGAGGGATGACCTAAGACAAGCATAGTTATGAGGGGGACCTCAGGGAAGGACTTGGGGGCTATGAAGAAAGGGGAGTGATGGACCCTTGCCCCTTGGCTTTGACATAGCCTGAGTCCTCATTCTGTCAGCAAGAAGTCTCCTAATCTCTTGGCTGCCTTACTTCCCCTGCTCCACCAAAGCCTGAAACAATCTGGAGGTGGGTGTGTCCCTGTGCTGGAAAGGGTGGGTTCCCTGGGGCGATCAGGCCTAAGAAAGAATATACAAAATCCTGTGAAACCTGCTTTGCTAGTACCCTCAATTTAAATGATAAGGGTCCAAGCATGAAATGAGTTTGTTTCCCCAAAGTTTCATGGCCCTTTAGCTATTTGACCCTGCTCAAAATAGGCCCTCAGAGTTCTTTGAATGTTATCTATTTGATCATTACTGTCTGACAATGATTGATGAGCTTTCCATATACGCTCTGTATTCTTATGCAAATTAAAGCAAATAAAAGCCTGTCAAGGCAAGGGTCCACGTGCTCTCCTCTTGAAAGAGTGGCCATGCCATCCCTTCCCTCCACAGGACTCGGTAGTCTGTGTGACTTTGTCTCGTCTCAACCATAACACCACAGACACTGTGGGCCGGAGTCCACGTCATTAAGGCTTCCTTGCATTCCCCACTCTGAACTAGCCCTGATGTAAAGCATGTATTTTCATCTGTGTTTTTCTAATTGTCACCACAGAAGTGCACATCTTTCAGTTCTTTCTACCTTCTAATAAGAAAACTTACCACTTGACACTTCTTTTGTTCTAAATGCTTTCTGGACATGATTTCAGTTAATCCCCATAACACAGATACTATTGTCCTCATTGCATCTATGACAAACAGGCTCAGAAATTACTGCACCTGCCCATGGTCCGCCAGCTTATAAATGCTGAAGCTGGGTTTGAACCATGAAAGCCCATTGTTTTTCATTCACCCCTGTATCCCCAACTCATACCAGCTCAAAAAATGGGGCAGGAGGTTGCCTCTCATATTTGGGAAGTCCAAGGGAGAGAGGGAAGGGCCCAAATTCAGGCTTAAAATTTGTTTATCTGTCAACTATCTGTCTCCCCCACAATGCAGCCTTCTAGACAAAGAGTTGGCAAACATTTTCTGAAAAGAGCAGATAGAAAATATTTTTTGGCCTTGTTGGCCATACAGTTTCTGCCATTGTTACGGAAAATAATTCAGAAAATAATGACTCTGGCGCTATTCAGGGTAATGGAGTGAGGCTTTATTACTCACGCAGACCCAGAGGAGGCAGTCTCCAAATTCTGAGCCCCGAACCTTAGCTGAGCAAGGCTTTTATAGCTCTCCAGATGCCCTATCCTACATGGCTGAAGCAGGAGGTACAGAAGCTGATGCAAAAATAACTCTAGTC
>PVKU01010591.1:0-42456 GCA_004027475.1 Anoura caudifer | reverse complement strand
ACAGCCAGTCTTTGCAGCTGAATGGCCTGGGTAAATCCCTCCCATTGATTGCCAACAGCAACCAAAGCTCAACCACAAGAGGAGGATGTACTCAGCCCACACAAAGGGTGCACCTTGAGTACCCAGCTTGGGTGATAGGTGATGCTGTGCCACTGGACCCTGCAAGACATCTATCACATTAGGCCACATTATCAAGACACAGAGTCAAGGCAGCTCTGCCTAATAGAGAGAAATGAACACAGGGAGGCTGCCAAAATGAGGAGACAAAGAAACACGGCCCAAGTGAAAGAACAGATCAAAACTCAAAAAAAAAAAAAAAAAGAGCTAAATGAAATGGAGATAAGCAATCTATCAGATGCAGAGTTCAAAACACTGGTTAAAAAATGCTCAAGGAACTTAGTGAGGACCTCAGCAGCATAAAAACGATCCAGTCAGAAATGAAGGAAACACTAATTGAAATAAAGAACCATTTACAAGGAAACAATAGTAGAACGGGTGAAGCGAAAAATCAAATCAGTGACTTGGAACACAGGAGGAAAAAAACAACCATGCAGACAACAGGAAAACAAGAATTAAAAAAAAAAATGAGGATGGTATAAACAGCCTCTGGGACAACTTTAAGAGGTCCAACATTCGCCTCATACAGGTGCCAGAAGGAGGAGAGAAAGAGCAAGAAATTGGAAATCTATCTGAAAAAAAAAAACAGTGAAAGAAAATGTCCCTAATTTCATGAAGGAAATAGACATGCAAGTCCAGGAAGCACAGAGAATCCCAATTATGATGGATGCAAAGAGGCCCACTCCAAGACCCATCTTTGCTAAAAGGCCAAAAGCTAAAGATAAAGACTCGAAAAGCAAGGGAAAAGAAGTTAGTTACCAGAAGGTTGCCAGATTTGAGGGGGGAGGGGGAGAATGGGTAAAGAGGTAAGGGGATTAAGAAGAACAAATAGATAGTTACAGAATAGCCATGGGGATGTAAACTAAAGTATAGGAGATGGAGTAGCCAAAGAACTTATACACACAATCCACAGACATGAACAATAGTGGGGGGACTGCCTGAGTGAATGAGCATACTGTAATGGTAAGAGGGTCAAAGGGAGAAAAATCAGGACAACTGTAATAGCATAATCAATAAAATATAATTTAAAAAAGAATGTAACATGTCAAAATTAAATAAGCACTCGTCTAGGCATCAAATCCTTGAGGCTTTCTAAAACTCAGTTACCTCATCTGTGAAATAAAGGTAATACAGTATATTCCGCTTATTTCACAGGGTTATTGTATGTATTGAATAAGATCATCCCCTAAAAACTATAAAAAGTTATTAAAAATTAACAGAGGTAGTACTGATACAAATATGCAGTTAAGAACAGAGCTCTACAACCAGACTATGGTGTTCAAACTCCAGCTCAATTGCTTCTACCATGTGACCTTGCACACATGACTTAACCTCTTTGGATATCAGTTTTCTCACTTGTAAAGTATTGTAAGGGTCTGTATGTTTACTTAATATTATCTACATAAGGGGTATTATGAAAATTAAATGAGTTAATTCATGTAAAATGCATATCACAGTGCCTAGCACAAGGTGACTCAATGAAGGTTAGCTTATTCAAAGTAGTATTTTTCTACATGTCCTATCTAAAATTATGAGGAAACAAAAATGGTCATTTCTGCCATATCACTCAGACATAAATAACACAGATTGATAGAAAATTGCTTTAAACCTCACTCTTCACATAATCTCAATGCGATAAGCAACCAATAGCTCAGTGCCACAAAAAAGTTTGCTGATCCATTACTATGTATTTGTCTCACACAACAGAAACACATTATGACCTTCAGTATTTTGATACATGTATTCTGAATATTTGATATATTCATTGAAATGCAGAATCATGAACAATATGCATACAATCCCTTTTTCAAAATTTACTCTGTAAATTCTCATATTTGTGGCTAACAAATACTAACCATTCCCACTGCATCTTGGTCAAAGGGATTCCATTCTACATTCTCAGGATATCGTGCAAGGACCTTAGACTTGAATGTTCGTCTCAATGGTGTCTGTTCAAAATTTTCCCCTACAAGAAAAAGAAAGAAGTAAATCATTTCCACAAAGTCCCTTGATATCACAAGTTTATGAATGTCTGAGCTTGGCAGTCCAGCAATGTACAGAAATGAAGGCAAAGCAAGACAGAGAAATGCCAACCATCTAAGAATAGGAAAGGTATTAAAGTTTTTAGGTAAGTAAAGAAGCTGAAAAGTTTAGCATTGTTAATATTGGACACCAAAAGCTATCATTTCTTTCCATTAAAATGAGAACTATTACTACAAACCCAATGGTTAATTTTCTTGGGAGAGAAGGGAGAAAGCACAAAGAATGATAAAGGATTATATCCATCTTTTCTTTTTTTGTACACCATCTTTAGTTTGCTTAAAATCACCTAATAACAGCATTGAAGTATAAATGATTTTAAATTCAGAATGAAATATACATTTCTGTGATCTCCAAAAAAATACAAAGGGACTAAAAGATTCAAGAACAGTAATAAAGCAGACTTCAAGGTAAATCTAATAAGCAATTTTGTCAATTCAAAATCATTTGAAATTTCTGAAATACTCCTTTGTTTCCCCCTTCTTCCCCCTAAAAACATTAGAGCATATCGAAATAAGAGCATTACAGTGAAAAGAGGAAGAACCAAAAAACCCACCACCTAGAGGGATACAAATGTGAAAAGTCTACCAGTCAAGGCGCAAGAAAGTTAGAAGGTCAAAGGGTACAAAATGCAACGGAAGAGACATACGTAAGAGGAACCAGAAAGCTTTGTGTATTCTCAATTTTCTTTTGTTTTTACCTTCAGTTGTACTGGAAATGAAAGGGCTGGTACCGTCCCTGGCTTTAGAAGCCTGTATGTACTGGCATAATGCTATATGACAAATGAAATAACACAGTATTACAATAAAGTAGTGTGATTCAAACACTTTGACCATGACTCCAGTATGAAATAATTTTTTCAACATGAAGTAATACACAGACACAATGTATATCTAAATTTATCTAAAACAAAAATTTCACAAAATACTTACCCTTACTATGTCATACCCTCTCATAATTTCTATTCTATATCATTAAAATTAAATATGCAAACTGCAGACCTACCAACAGTTACAATTCAGTTTGAAAAACATTACAATACAGAATAATGGGATGAAGAGCTCAACAAATATCAAATTACTATAAAGTCACTAGTGCTATACCCAAAAGTATGCTGCCCCAAATATTGCTTTTCTTAAGGGGTTATGGAGTGAGGAACAAATTAAATCTGCCTAAATATTTCAAACAAATAAATTTAGTAGGAACCACAGAAAAATATATAGGAAACATAATCAAGGACAATTCAATTGAATTCTATATCTATTTCTATATAGTAATTATGCTATACAAGGACCTTAAAGTACTATGGGGGACAAAAATAAACCAGATGAAGCACCTACCCTCAAGGACCTTACTATCAAATATATAGGGAAAAGAACATACACAAATAACCATTTCATAGGGAGGCTCCAGATCTTCAGTCTATTTGGTCTAACCAGACATACTCGTACAGCATCTTGTTCACATGCTCTAGTTGATATAATAAATTGTTCCAACTATAGTTTTAAAAAGTTGGTTTAAAACCCAAAGGGACTGGTGATTCCTAAGAAAGATGCATTTTTCATCAACACGGAATTGTGGTGACCTAAAGTCAGACAGTCCTTCACTCTAAATCATCCCAGAGGCAATGCAAAAATTTCTAAAAAAGAAGAGTTTGTAATAATTCTAAGGGACCTGTCCCACAAACTAACAATGATGACAGTCAGAAAGTTATTGCTTTTAAAACTAAAACCTTTGCTTCCACTCTCTCAGGTTGTGTCCATTATCATCGGAAGCCCACTTATTCAATCTCTGACAAGGCTCAACTTTTTGTTAGTAAAACAAGTACCACAATTTCAATCCCTCTTGATTCCTTCTTCCAAACTGATTTTTCTGAAACTCTTTTCCAATAAATTTCATCTCTCAAAATATATTTGGTTATCTTTTTAAAATGATTTTCTTTATTTATTTTTAGAGAGATAGGAAGGGAGGGAAAGAGAGAGGGAGAGAAACAGCAATGATCAAGAGATACATCAATCAGTTGCCTCTCCCACACCCCCAACGCCCCCAACCCAGGACATGGCTGGCAACCCAGGCATGTGCCCTGATGGGGAATTGAACTGGCAACGTTTTGGTTCACAGGCCAGTGCTCAATCCACTGAGCCACACCAGCCAGGACCATATAGTAATCTTCATTAAAGAAGACTGACAAAATCAGCAGGCAGCTGGTACCAGTTGTAGCAACAAAGCCCTACAGCTATGTAGAGCTTGTCTCAGAGCTTTTGGTAACACCTGCAAAGAGCCCACTCATGACAAGTCTGAATTTACAGTACAAAGTAATTAAACAGCAAGCAGATGACATAACGATCTTGTCTATAGTCTGAGATTCTCAGAATGTATTTTTAAACTGTATTCAGTTCTGAGAGAAGATAAGGATTTCTTCCTGCTAAGCTTCTTCAGTTTTGTCAGTTTGCTCATTTCTTCCTTAACTAGGCTAGAAAATCCCCTTGGTAAAAACCACAAAATATATGAACATACAGTAAGTCCTCACTTAACATCATCAATAGGTTCTTGGAAACCACAACTTTAAGCAAAAAGATGTATAATGAGCCAATTTTACAATGGGCAAATTGATATAAACTAGAATTAAGCTCCTATTGCATATTTCTGGTCACAAAAACATCACCAAACTTCTAAATAAAGACCCCAAACACTTCTAATATTATTGAATAATATTCTAATATTTTCTGATGTAACTGAATAATAATATTCTAATGTAACTGATAAAAATGTGAGTTTTATATATACTTAAGATAAAGTAGTAGCATCTCCCCAACACCCAAATTTAGGTGTGACCTCACATATGATCTTAGTTGGAAATAAGGTGTAATTAATCAATTGAGATGAGATCATACTGGATTAAGGTGGACCCTAAATCAATGAGAGTACCCTTGTAAAGAGACAACAAAGGACACACAGAGATGCTCAGAGAGAAGGCCATGTGGAGACGGAAGGAGAGGTTGGAGATGCATCCACAAGCCAAGGAATGGGAAGGATCACTGGCAGCCACCAGGAGTGAGAAGAGGGGCCTGGAACAGATTCTCCCCCAGATCTTCCAGAAGAAACAAACCCTGGTGATACCTTCACATCAAGCTTGTAGTCTCCAGAAACGAGTAAATAGATTTTTAAAGCACCCAATTTGTGGTTTTATTTTGTTTGTTTGGGGTTTTTTTTTAGTGTCTTAAGGTGGAAGTTTCAGGTACTAATTTGAGACCTTTCTTCTTTTCCAATAAAAACATTTAATACTATAAATTCCCCTATAAGCTATGTTAGCTGAGTCCCACAGATTCTATATGTTGTATATTCACTTTTGTTCAGCTGAAAATATTTTCTAATTTCCTCTGAAACTTTCTCTTTGACCCACATATTTGTAATTTTTCTTGTTATTGATTTTTGGTTAATTTCATTGTGGTCAGACAACATATTTTATATGATTTCAATCTTTTAAATTTGTTAAGATGTATTTTATGACACAGGATATGGTCTATCTTGTAGAAAGTTCCATGGGTGCTTGTCAAGAAAGTGTATTCTACTGTTGTTGGGAATCCTATAAATACCACTAAGATTCAAGTCAAGTGATGTCTGGACACCTGGAGCAGAAAAAATGGCAAACTCACAATTCTATGATACTTTGAAATCTAGTCTTTTCCAATGCACTGCTGCTGTTTACTTTTCAGGGCTCTCAACAGCTGCTCCATGCAGTCTGTCCTGGTTTTGTAGCTATATTCACTGGGAGACAGGGCAGAGTGTGCTTTCTTTACATTACTTGGAACCAGAACTTGTTGATAAACTTTGGTACCATAGTCCTTCTCTGAAGCAGCTATTCTTAGAAGACAATCCAGAAGAAATATGTGTATGAGTGTGTGTTTTCACAATAACAAACTAAAAATAACTTACATGGCAAAAAGAAAAGAAAGATAAAATAAAAACAAGTAAGATCATTACATTCCACCCCACTTATTCCAGTTTGGAATTATGGTGGCCATCAGACAGCCCAAGGCAAGACCCAACCATGGGCGGGACACCGTTCCACTACAGGGAGCACACACCCCGCACTTACTCAGACTCAGACAATGTAGACGCTGCAACTCAACTGACATGAACATCTTTGCAACGTAGGGAGAAACCACAGTACCCAGAGAAGACCCATGCAGAATGGGGAGAATGTGCCAACTCCAGAGAGACAGTAGCCCTAGCACAAAATCAATTTTCCCCCTTATCAAAAATATTATAACAAAATGACACTGAATGAAACAATGTCATTTGAGGACATGGTATATATAGGAATTAGGGCACTTACCAATGTCCTATATGAAAGCATTTAGAATTAAATATTTTCTGGGGGGGAAGGGGTGGGTGAAGGTAGAAGAAGGTATAAGGGGGATAAATGGTAATGAAAACACAATAAAAATAAACTATTAAAATAAAAATAAAACAAGACCTCTGGCCAAGATGGAGGCATAGGTAGACACACTGTGCCTCCTCACACAACCAAAATTAAGGACAATGAAAATTTAGAACAAAAAAAAAAAACAACCAAAACTGACAGAAAATTAAACTGTACAGAAGTCCGACAACCATTCATCCAGCCAGTAAGAGGGGCAGAGTCAGCAGGCCAGTGGAGAGGGGTCATGGCAGGAAAAAGCGGTGGCTGGCAGACCCCGGGGTAGGGGTGGCAACCGGCAGACCCAGTGAGGCGCGCAAGGCAGCTGACCATGGTAACACATTCGCGCTCAGATAAACCAGGCAAAAACGGGGAGCGTGACAAAACGGGAGCACGAAAAAACGGGGAGCGCAACCCAGGGCCCCAGTGCCGGGAAATAAAGTCTAAAAGCACTGATTGAAAACACTGGTGGGGATTGAAGTCCTGGGAAAGAATCCCAGCCTCACAGGAGAGTTTGTTGGAGAGACCCATAGGGTCCTAGTACATACACAAGCCCACCCACACGGAACTCAGCACCAGAAGGGCCCAATTTGCCTGGGGAAAGTGGCGGAAGGGACTGGAATCCGATAGAGAGTGGAGCAAGCGCCACTGTTTCCCTTTGGACCCCACCCCCACATACAGCGTCACAACTCTGCAACTGGGTTGCCAAGTCCTGGTGAACACCTAAGGCTCCGCCCCTCACTCCAAACAGCCATGACCAGACAAAAAAAAAAAAACAAAAATGGCTCAAACAGGAGAACAGATCAAAGCCCCAGAGCTAATTCACCTAAGTGACCAAGAGATAGCCAACCTATCAGATGCACAGCTCAAAGTACTGGTGATTAGGAAGCTCATAGAATTGGTTGATTTGGGTTGCAAATTAGATGAAAAAATGAAGGCTACAATAAGTGAAATGAAGAAAAACGCATAGGGAACCAATAGTGATGGGAGGAAAACTGGGAATCAAATCAATGGAGTGGACCAGAAGGAAGAAAGAAACAACCAAACAGAAAAGAAGGAAGAAACAAGAATTCAAAAAAATGAGCAGAGGCTTAGGAACCTCCAGGACATCTTGAAACATCCCAACATCCGAATTATAGGAGTACCAGAAGGGGAAGAGGAAGAGCAAGAAATTGAAAACTTATTTGAACAAATAATAAAGGAGAACTTCCCCAATCTGGCAAAGGAAATAGACTTCCAGGAAGTCCAGGAAGCTCACAGAGTCCCAAAGAAGTTGGACCTGAGGAGGAACACACCAGACACATCATAATTACATTACCTGAGATTAAAATGAAGGAGAGGATTCTAGAAGCAGCAAGGGATAAGGGGACAGTCACCTACAAAGGAGTTCCCATCAGGCTGTCAGCTGATTTCTCAAAAGAGACCTTCCAGGCAAGAAGGGGCTGGAAAGAAGTATTCCAAGTCATGAAAGTCAAGGACCTATATCCAAGATTGCTCTATCCAGCAAAGCTTTCATTTAGAATGGAAGGGAAGATAAAGTGCTTCTTAGATAAGGTCAGGTTAAACAAGTTCATGATCAACAAGCCCTTATTGTAGGAAATGTTAAAGGGACTTATCTAAGAAAAAGAAGATAAAAAATAGGACAGTAAAAAGATAGCAAACTCACAGATATTAACAACCACACCTAAAACAAAAGAAACTAAGCAAACAGCTAGACCAGAAGCAGGAACACAGAAATGGAGATCACATGGAGGGTTAGCAACAGGGGAGTGGGAGGAGGAGGGGAGGGGAAAGGTACAGAGAATAAGTAGCATAGATGGTAGGGAGAAAATAGGGGGAGGGCAAGAATAGTGTGGGAAATGTAGAAGCTAAAGAACTTATGACACATGGACAAGAACTAAAGGGGGGTATGTGGGTGGGAGACGTGTGCATGGTAGAGGGGAATGAAGTTGCGAAATGGGACAACTGTAATAACATAATCAATAAAATATATTTTAAAAATAAAAAAAAAATACTTTCCTAAGATGGCTATGAGGTGCCCCCTAAGACATGATAAGCACTGAAAGGATGGAAGAGAAGATTATTTAAGAGGAGACTGTGAGATGAAGACAGAGGTGAACATGAGGAGCTGACCTGGAGTGTAGACAAAGAAGAAGGGAGGCTATGAATCACAGGGAGAAGTGGTCTTTAGATCATCTGTCCTAACCATCATTACCTTTCCACCACTTGCCCCTTCTTCAAACAAGCTGAGTAAAGAAGTCTCGTTAAAGATAAAGAGGCGGGTTGTAAGTAAAGGAACCACAGAGATCCAATCTCAGGCAAAAGTCCTTCTACGTACTAGTCTGTGCAAGTGTAGCAGGAGCATAGTATTTTCACTCCAAGGGCAAAGGTGTACAAAGAAGAGTTACAAGGGACCTGAGAACAAATCATGTTTATTACAGCTACCTTATAAAGAGTGTCAGAAAGGTAACAGAGGAAGGAGACACACAAACCCAAGATATTTTTTATTAAAAAACAATTGAATTTTTCACCATTTTACTAAGGGCTGAATTTTGAGAATAAGCAGTACAGATTTAATGCCTCAGAAACACATACATTAGCCCTACCTCCTGAAACCTGTATGCATGTCACAGGCTAAATAATAAATATTTAGACCTTTGAAAAGTTAAACAATATTAGGACTATCACATCACAAGCACAACTGTCCTATTTTCCTAGAAACATCAACTAATTATTTGCCCAGCACATACAAAGTGTACAAATACTGGCAGGTCTGGATATCACAACTAAGGCCCATTTCTAACAGCTACTTAAAAATTAGTCAACTAGGTATCAGTTTATCTTTGTGAATCTGCTATCAGGAAAGTACAGTTCAGATAAATCATAAAAGACTATTTTTTTAAGTTTGCAAGCCTTAAAAAGACTTCTAATAGGTTTGTTTACTTGTTCTGCTTTGACCAAGCCAGAAACAAACTGATATTTGTACTGCTATTTGCCTGCTGGTAATGGTTTAATTTGAATAATGCTATACACGGGATGCTTATGCTGAGAAGCTTCAAAGAACCGCCCTAATGTTTCTGAAATGATTCATTAAATTTTGCATAAAGATATGTGTATTTTTCGGGGAGAGACCACAATTTTTGCCAGTCTCAAAGGGTCGGTCCCCTGACCCAAAAAGGTTAGAAACCACAGGCCCAAAACAAAAGTGTCACAGGAACTTCCTCACCTCACCACATCAACACTAATCCTACAGTTTAATTCACATTACCTATAGCAAGAGTGATGAAATTCTTTTCCTCTCAGAACTGATACAGCCAGGTTATTATGCTATCCTTTGCATACTGGCATTCTGGGATATCCTAGAATTGATCCTGTTGCCACCTGTCACCAATTCAGTGCCACTCATGCTATAATCAGTTTACTTCCAGCACTAAAAGATGTCACTGTATCTTCCCTGTTACAAACACTCCTGAAACAGACTGCCCACCAGAACAGTATTACCACCAACTCACACTTCTATCTCTGGTGCATGTTGAAGAACCAACCTGTGTTTTCAATTCATTCACTGTCCCAGCATTTCAATTCTCTCTCCTCCCGCTGATTTCCGAGCCCTTGTACAAATCACAGGGGTTACTTCCTGTCATCTGACTGATGGGGCACAATATAGTAAGAGGAGGGAATGCCAATTTCTAACTAAATGAGCGTTAGTCTTGCTGTTATTTTGGGGTGAACACTTCATTATAATCAGCACTTTTTAAAAAGAGACATCTTTTTAAAAACAGTAAGGCTAGCAGAGTTTTGGTAGGCACAAAAACTGTCTAACACTACATTCTACTCATCACTCTCCCTCACTTCTTCTGTATACGAAGTTGAAGTGAACTGATAGCTCCTGCAGCATCAACTGAAGAAAGAGAGTGCTCTTTGGAGAGACAGCCTATACCGTGGCCCTACACCACCAGCTGACTGTGCTGTTCAGGAGTCAGACATTCAGAGACAAATACCCAGAGTACAGGCGGTGAGCTGCCCTTACCTTGGACAGGCCACAGGGCCTCTATAAGACACTAACTAACCCAGGACAGCTGCTCACCAGGCTTTTCAATGGAAGAGCAATAGAAACCATCTGTTACTGCTGTTTGCCCCTTGAGGCAGATTTGTTCACTTTCTTTCTCAACCTGTTTTCTTCATGAGATTACTTTAGATTTGTATATACAAACATTACTTTTACTGATAATTTGCTTCCTGCTTGACATTTTTCAGGCACCAACCTAGTCCAACTCATGTACCTACTTATTCTAAAATGTAGTGTTTTAACAAGGGGAGGTTTGAGAACCTGTCCAGATAGGACTGCTCCAAACCACAGTTAGGACAGAACTTTGGCAGCAAGATATCAAGTATAGATATCTTTCAGCCCATCTGAATACCCTAAAGAGCACACATCTGGCAGGCTAACGTCTAAGCTCTGGAGAGGATGTGCTGAAAAGGGGACCCCCATACACTGTTGGGAGGAATGTAAATTAGTCTAACCACTATGGAAAACAACACGGAGGTTCCTCAAAAAATTAAAAATACATCTATAAGATCCAGCAATTCCACCTCTGGGTATATATACACAAAGGAAAGGAAATCAGGATTTCAAGGAGATTTATGCACACCCATGTTTATTACAGCATTATTCACAATAGCCAAGATACGGAAACAGCCCAAATGGCCATCGACAGATAAATGGATAAAAAAGATGTGGTATATACACACAATGGAGTATTATTTAGCCATGAAAAAGGATGATATCCTGCCATTTGGAACAACATAAGTGGAGCATGTTATGCTAAGCGAGATAAACCAGACACAGAAAGACAAGTACTATAAGCTAACACTTATATACAGAACCTAACCAAGTCAAACATGTTAAAAAAAAAAAAAAAAAAGAGGTGGTTACCAGGGGATGGGGGTGGTGAGGAGATAAGATTAATGGTGTTTAAAGGTACAAACTTCTACCAAGTAGTAAATGTCATAGAGATTTAATGCTTAGCATAATGAACATAGATAATAACACTGTACTATAAAGATTAATGTGATAAATATTGTTTCAATGGCAATAACATAATACATAAATGTATCAAGTTAACATGCCGTACACCTTAAATTTATAAAATTTAACATGTCAAATCTATCAATAAATATATGCAGATGAGCCCTTGCTGCTGTGGCCTGATTGGCTCGAGTGTCATCCCATGCACTGAAAGGTTGAGGGATGTATTCCTCAGTCAGGGCACATACCTAGGTTGTGAATTCAATCCCCAGTCAGGGCGTGTATGAGAGGCAACCAATTGATATTTCTCTCTCACATCAATGTTTCTTTCGCACTCTCTCTCTCTCTCTCTCTCTCTCTCAAATCAATAAACATATTTTTAATTTTTTTAAATGTGGATTAAAAAAAAACCACATACCTGAAGGAAGGGAAAGAGAAAGAACTCTTGAACATAAGTGAGAAAGCCTGGAATTCTAGGCCTACTACAATCAAGACTTATACAAATCATTTTTATATTCATGGGCTCGTTTCTCCTTCTTCATATGAGGCACCTGCCAATTTCCCCAGTCTCACTCCCCACTATCCCTATCCGCCTCTTTATACGTTATCTATACTAATTCACTAGTATTTTCTCAAATATGGCATGCTTTTTCATGCCTTCATTCTTTTTCAGATGCTATTCTCTGCCTAGAATGAAATTCATACACTTCTGTGCCTGTTGGCCAATCTACAATTATTCAAGTAAGTGCTATCAAAATCTATGGTATTCCAACAATGTTGTCGTTTCTCCTTTCTCCAAGTTATTCTTATATTCTTCTGCAGGACTATTGCCAAAGCCATTTACTAATCATAAAACAAATCTGCTCCTTTGAAAGTAGTTCATATGACATGGTTTTCAGTTCCCTCACCACCCTAGCTACTAGAACTGAAATCAGTGCTCTACCTAGGTGTAGTCTAACCAGCATTATTTTGAACAGGACTATCCACTCTTTTTTTTTTACAATATCTATTAATGCAAGCTAAAATCACAAGTTTTTGTCAACTAAATTACACTTTTGCCATAAGTCCAACTTGTGGCCAACTATAAAAGCCTTACATTTTCGTGTTGCTATTAAGTCATATCTCCTTTCTATACTTCCACTTTTGTAGCACCTACTTCATCAAACAACTCAAATTTCTCTCTTATTCCCAAGTATATCCTAATCATTCCCATCAAAACATTCCTGAATCCAAAAATGGTAGCTGACAGTATTCCCCTCTTCTATCAGTCAACTTCCTTAATAAAGAAAGTGTGGTTAATAAGACCCTACTCTTAGTGGGCCCATGTTGGCTCTAAATGATTACAGTTTCCTGTTCTAAATCCTAATACCATGTCCTTAAATCATTCTAGATTTTGACTAGGCATATGTAAAACTCTTACTGTTTTTTTCAGTTTTGAAAATGCTGTTTTGTGATAATTCCATGAGTCCCTAAAGGTTAATGACAATGAGCAAATAAATGATCTCATCCCAAAATTCTTTCAGAATTGTAGACTGTAATTTGTCTGGGTCATGAGACATGAATTCATTCAGAGGAGTTAAATGTTCCTGTATAAATGCTTAACGATCTCAGATTTGAGTCTCCTCTTAACCAATTCAGTTCTATCCTTTCCAATTCATAGACAATTTTCATGACAATTTGAGGAGAAAGGTTCTGGAGTCAATTCGGTCTTGGAGACAGTTGAAAAATGTGGTTATTTAGGATTCCACATTTAGAGTATCAACCAGCATGAAATACCCTTCTTAAATAAATATTTAGCAAAAATAAATAAATAAATAAAAGTTTCTTCTTCTTCTTTTTTTTTGGTTCTTCAAAACAAACCCATAAAACTGTTGGAGAAGACAAAGATTACAACAGTTCTTACCACAGCAGCAAAAGCCAAACTATCCAATAGATTACAAAATGAGTTTAAAGAAGAATTCTGAAAATGAACACATCTTGCTACCACAAAGAAAGAGGAGAAAATGTGCCAGACCAAAAATTGTAATTCTCCATAAAGGTGAAAATATGCCCACAGTTCATCACCATATCAACCCACAAATATTTATTAAATGTTCAAGACACTTAATCAAGCTAGGAAGGTACTACAGTATATCCTGTGGTATACACACTCGAATGGAAGAAAAAGGACTTGAAACACCAGCAAGTCTGGATTTAAATACTGGTTTCATGTCTTGTTGAACTTTAAGTAACCTGCTCAAGGTCTTTCTTCTATATAGCTCAGTTCCATATCTGTAACTTGGAAATAACACCTAATTCATAGGCCTATAGAGAGGAACTGAGCAAGTTAACATAAGTAAAGCATCTGGGACATACCTGTATGGAACACAAAAGGTACTGAAATAGTGTATCTTTTCCTCCCAAAAGAACAGCCATACATGCAAGAGTCACCTCTAGATTTATGAAAATAAGACACAGAAATGCCCTGGAGGCCCTAGCCAGGTAAGTCAGTCAGCTGGAGTGCCGTCCCAATATGCCAAAGTTGCAGGTTTGATCCCTGGTCAGGGCCCATGCAAGAATCAACCAATGAATGCATCAATAAGTGGAACAACAAATTGATGTTTCTCTCTCTCTCCTTTCCTCTCTCTCTAAAATCAATTAAAAAAGAGAGAGAAATGTTCTGAAAATTCCTGAATGCTTCCCAAGAAGGAGGCCTCTACTGTATGAAAGTGACAACATCTATCTGCTTCACAGAATGCATACCGAAGTAGAGCCCGAGCAGCAAACATGGCTGTACCAAGAACACTGACATGTCCCTAAATCCAAATTTCAAACTACAGCTTATAACGGGACCACCCAACAGCCTATTCCTCCTCAGAGAACACAGGAGATTTAAGAATCTGGAAGCCCCCTGTCAGGTTATCATCAATAACAAAAGAAAGTTCTCTTTACCCTTAAGACTTTTAATAGTAATAAACTCCCCCCCCCTTTTTTTTACAGAATTCCTAAGCACTAAAATTTTACCAATGGTACTAAATCAAAGCACAAAGACTAGCATTTGTTTTACTAAATGTGCATTAAAAGCACTGTACTGGTCATATCAAAAGCTTTGTTGTACTTCAGGCCCAGCTGTGCAAGCAATGAAAATGTTTCTTTTTCACTTTGTAGAATGCTGAAAAAATGACTCTCACACACAAAAGGGGTGAAGGGAGCTTTTTTCAGGCAATACAAAATAGTGTCAACAGCACAGTGTTTAAGAGTTAGCTCTGGGATCACAGATCAAAATGAGAAATGTGAGACAATAAAGCCTTTAGGAGAAAACACAGAATATCTCTGTGACCCTGCAATAACCAAGATGTTTTAAACAGAACACAAAATGCACTAAACATAAAGAGAGAAAACTGAAAAACTGGATTATATCTAAGAACATGTTTCTCAAAAGTAAATCACCATTGAGCATGAAAAGGAAGCACACAAATTATGAGAAGATATTTTCAATACACATAACTGACTACACTCACATCTAGAAATTATAAAGAACGCCATTAAATCAATCAACAACAAAAAAGACCACCTGAAAGAAAAATGGCAAAAGACTTTGATAGTTCTAAAAATAGGATATGCAAGTGTCTGATAAACTTTTGAAGTACTTGACTTCATTAGTCATCTAAAAAATACAAATTTAAGTCATTCAATACCACTCCTAGCAACCAGAATGGTTCAAATATAAAGGAAGGAATATGTGAAGCACTAATGAGGACAGGGAGCAACCTCCACTCTCAGGCACCGCGCATGAGAATGTAAATTAACACCACCACTAGGGAAAACAGCATGGCAGCCTTTACTAAAGCTGAACATGTACCAACAATTTCACACAACAGACCATACTCAATAGACCAAAGGGCATGTTCACACACAAAAAAGGACACATACAGGAATGTCTGTTATATGCAACAATTATAATACTAAAAATCTAGGAACTACCCACATCATCAACAGAATTGGAAGATAAATTGTGGTATGGAAAACTATACAGCCATGAGAACAAATAACCTAAAATTACATATAACACTATGAACGAACCTATGTTGTATGAAAGAATCCAGACACAAAAGAGCACACAGCCTATCATTACATTTACATAAAGTACAAAGACAAGCAAACAACACTGTTGGAAGTCAGAACAGTGGTTACTTTTGGTGGGTCAGAGGGCACACAGTAGCTGGAAGGGACTCAAGGGACTCTGAGGTGCTGGCAACATGGGTGTGTTCAGTTCATGAAAATATATCACAGTGTACCAGTTTGATATGCATCTTTACAGTATATATATTTAGTTAATAAAGTTTAATTTTTTTTTAAAAAAGTCTAGATTCTGACAGATCTGAATTTGAATCCTGATCTTCTAAATAATTGCTGTAAAACTTTAGGCAAGTTATTTAACTGTGTTGTACCTCAGTTGCCTCATCTATAAAATGGGAATAACAGAACTTCTATCATGTGTTGCTAACAGGCCTAAATGTGATCATGTATGAAGTACCATTACCTTACCTCTACTTCTCATCACTGTCAAAATTATAGAAAGTTAAGTGAGGCAAACAAGAAAAATGCTAGATTCAACAAATAACTATGGATACTTACCATATGCCAGGCACTGTTCCCAGCCATTTAATGTATTAACTTATTTAACCCTAACATAATCCTATGAGATTCATTCTATTTCCACTTCAGAGACAAAGAAGCTAAAACACAGAAGTAAACTGCACGAGGTCACACAAATTGTAAATGGACGGTAGGATTTCAAATCCAGGGGACAGATAGAACCTTTCAGCTACACCATCTTAAAGAAACTTTCATGCACACAACACTGAAGAAAGAAATCAAGGAAGATACAAACAAATGGAAACATATACCCTGTTCATGGATCGTAAGAATTAACATCATCAAAATGTCCATACTACCCAAAGCAATTTACAAATTCAATGCAATACCTATTAAAAAACCAATGGCATATTTCACAGACATAGAACAAACACTTCAAAAATTTATATGGAACCATAAACGACCCCGAATATCTGCTGCAATTTTGAGAAAGAAGAGTAAAGAAGGAGGGATCACAATACCTGATACCAAACTGTATTACAAGGCCACTGTAATCAAAACAGCTTGGTACTGGCATAAAAACAGGCATATGGACCAGTGGAACAGAACAGAGAGCCCAGAAATAAACCCAAGTCTCTACGGTCAATTAATATTCAACAAAGGGGGCAGCAACATAAAATGGAATAAAAATAACCTCTTCAACAAATGGTGTTGGGAGAACTGGACAGCTATGTGCAAAAAAATGAAACTCAAGCACCAACTTACAACCATACACAAAAATAAATTTCAAGTGGATAAAAGATTTAAATATAAGCCATGACACCTTTAAAGTCCTAGAGGAGAACATAGGCAGGAAAATCTCAGATATTTCATGCAGCAACATTTTTACCGATATGTCCCCTAAAGCAAGGGACATAAAGGAAAGAATAAACAAATGGGATCTCATCAAAATAAAAAGCTTCTGCATAGCTAAATAAAACAGTATTAAAATAAAAAGAGAACCAACTGTATGGAAAAACTTATTTGCCAATGATACCTCAGACAAGGGTTTGATCTACAAAATATATAAAGAATTTACATGACTCCACTCTAAGAAGACAAGCAACCCAATTAAAAAATGGGCAAAGGACTTGAACAGACACTTCTCCAAGGAGGACATACAGAAGATCCAGAGACACATGAAAAGATGCTCAGTATCACTAGCTATCAGAGAGATACAAATTAAAACCACAATGAGATACCACCGCACATTGATCAGAATGGCCATCATAAACAAAGCAACAAATAAAAAGTGTTGGAGACGTTGTGGAGAAGAGGAAACCCTAGTGCAATGTTGGTGGGATTGCAGACTGGTAGAACCACTATGGAAAACAGTATGGAATTTTCTAAGAAAACTAAAAATGGATCTACCTTTTGACCCAGCAGTTCCGCTGCTAGGATTATATCCTAAGAACCCTGAAACACCAATCCAAAAGAACCTATGCACCCCAATGTTCATAGCAGCACAATTTACAATAGCCAAGTGCTAGAAACAACGTAGGTGCCCATCAGTAAATGAATGGATCAAAAAACTATGGTACGTTAACACAATGGAATTATATACAGCAGAAAAAAAGAAGGAGCTCCTACCCTTTGCAACAGCATGGATGGAACTGGAGAGCATTATGCTAAGCGAAATAAGCCAGGTGGTGAAAGACAAATACCATATGATCTCACCTTTAACAGGAACTTAATCAACAAAACAAACAAACAAGCATAATATAACCAAAGACACTGAAATTGAGAACAGATTGACAATCACCAGAGGGGAGAGGGGAGGGAATTTCAGGGGAAAAGGAGAAAGGTTTACAGGAACGAGTATAAAGGACACATGGACAAAAACTAGGGGGGTGGAAATGGGAGGGAGGTGGGGAGGGCTGAGGCAGTGGGCTGGGAGTAAAAGACAGAAAACTGTACAAGAACAATTAAAATAATTTTTTTTAAAAAAAGGTAAATTTTAGGGAGGTGGGGAGGGCTGGGGCGGTGGGTTGGGATGGGAGTAAAAGACAGAAAACTGTACAAGAACAACAATTAAAATTTAAAAAAGGTAAATTTTATGTTATGTATAATTTACCACCCACAAAAAAAGCACACACACCCAAATTCACACAAGTAATTAAGTGATGGCAAGCTAGGAGTGAGCATAAATTGGTATAGCTCTTTCTGATAAGAAAATTATTGCATATGAAAGTATTTAAGGGTTCATCCAGCCCTGGCTGATGAGACTCAATGGAGAGACCACCAGCCTGTGAACCAAAGGGTCACTGGTTCAGTTCCCAGTCAGGGCACATAACTGGGTTGTGGGGCAGGTCCCCAGTTGGGGGAATGAGAGAGGCAACCATACATTGATGTTTCTTTCTCTAAAAATAAATAAAATCTTTAAAAATAAAAATAATAAAAATTCATCTTAATAATTGTCTTATTGATTTTTATACTAAACAACAGTCACACACTCAGATTCGCATAACATATATACATTGTAAAATTATTTAAAATAAAAAAGTATAAATTACCCAAGTGCCAAATAATTTAAAATTTTACAGTTCACTCATATTTTGAAATCAAATAACAATTAAAATCATGTGTATGAAGAAAATTTAATGGCATGAGAAAACAATTGACATTTAATAACATGAGAAAATGATCAACACGTAATAGTACATTAAAAAGGCAGGATAGGCACTAGCAGGGTGGTTCAGTTGGTCAGAGCACCATCCCTGTATGCCACGGTTGTGGGTTTGACCCCCCCCAAGCAGGGCACATAAAAGCAGCAACTAATAAATGCATAAATAAGTGAAACAACAAATCAGTGTTTTCTCTCTCTTTCTCCCTTACTCTCTCTCTAAAATCAATTTAAAAAAAAAGTCAGGATACAGGGAGCATGACCTTGCTCTTCAGCATATGTCATCAACAGTTTAGCCCAAATAAACTATATTTTAAAATAATTTTTAAGGCAGGAAACAAAATTACATTTCTCTCATGATCTCAATTTTATAATGATTTATTAGCTACATTTTTTTCACTGCTAGTATTTTTGAAGTATTTCCTGACAGTCAAAATATACCTAGTAGACAGTTTCTACAAATCAATAATCAATGGGGACAGACTCATAAATGGACAGCAGGATGACAGCTGGAGAGGGGGAAATTAGAGGGTGGAGGGGTTGAACAAAAAGGAAAAAGGACTCAAGGACATGGACAACAGTGTAGTGATTGCTGGGGGGGGAGTTATAAGGGGACTAAATGTTAATGGAAAAAATAAAGATTTTTTTAAAAAACAATAAACATATTAAACAGGACTTGAACAGGTAATTTATAGAATATACAAATGTATAGGAAATATATGAGAAGATATATATCTTCAGCTTCACAAATAATTAAATTCAGATTAAAACAGACATTTTCTTCCTAGCAAACTGAAAATATTTTAGAAAAGCAGTAACATTTTATTATAAATGTAGAGAAACAATGGTAGAATCTTAAACACAGCTGGTGAGAATCTAAACTTTTGTGGAAGGCAATTTGGCAATATCTATTAATGCTTAAAATATACATTATTCCTTAGACTCAACAAAGCCTAGTTTTAGCAATTAATCTTACAGAATGACTCCTACAAATGTAAAGAACATGTACAAGGATATTTGAAAAAAGAAAAGTTTAAATACTCCATATTGTTGCCAGAAAGATCTTTGTGTTGATGTGGGATATTCTTTGAAGATGATATTTATAAATATATAATATTATAATTTTAAATAAATCTTTTTTACTTCAGCTTGTTTGAATGAGTTTTTGTTCCTTGTAATTAATTAACTAGGATCAATAAAATTTCAGGAGAATACTTCATGATATTGAAAATAGTCATGATGGAACATTAAGTGAAAATAAATCAAAACACAAAATTTTTCCATTCCAACTTTATCCCAATATGTAAAAGTACACACACATGCACCAACACAAGTAAAAACTGAAAAGGATTAGTACAGGTGATGGTTACACACATGTCAAGCTTAGGATTTATGTTTAAGGTATACTGCAATAAAAATGTTTTTAAGAAGGCACTTATGCCCTAGCCAGTGTGGCTCAGTGGATTGGGCATTATCCCAGAACCACAAGGTTGTGAGTTTGATTCCCAGTCAAGGCACATGCCTGGGTTGCAGATTTGGTTCCCAGCTGGGGCACATGCAGGTGACAACCAATCGATGGTTCTCTCTCTCATCAGTGTTTCTCCCCTTCCGCTCTCTCTTTCTCTCTCTCTAATAAAAAAATGTCCCCAGATGAGGATAAAGAAGGAAGGCATTTACAGCCATGGACAGCGTGGCCCAACTGTCTGGACATTGTGCTGCAAAGCAAAAGGCCACAGGTTTGATTCCCAGTCAGGGCACATCCTGTGTTGCGGGCCTGGTCCCCAGTTGGGGCACATGGGGCTGCGAGAAACAACCTACAGATGTTTCCCTCTCACATCAACGTTTCTATCTCTTTCTCCCTCCTTCCCCCTCTCTAAATATTTTAAAAATAAACAACAAAAGCACTACATAAAGATATCAAATGCTAACAGCTTAATTCTAGATGGAAAAATTATGAGTAACTTATTTCTGTACCTGTCTATAATTTCTAAGTTCCCTATAAGAAATATGTATTGGGTTGGTAAAACCATCATTTAGTTTTTTCCAATGGCTCTAGTAGTGCTTAGTTGTCTTTAACTTCATTAGAAACAATTTTGTTACATTGTACTGTGACAGCTGTCATATCAGCTACAATTTATTAAAACCATCAAAATTGAATTTTGTGCACACATTTTAATATAGAGGATGGAAAAAATAAGCAACATTTTCAGCACATTATGCTTTATTATTTTAAGAAAGATAAAAACACAACTGAAATGCAAAAAAGATTTGTGCAGTGTATGGAGAAGGTTCTGTGACTGACTGAACACGTCAAAAGTGGTTTGTAAAGTTTCTTGGTACTATTGACATTTTGGCCAAACAATTCTTTGCTGTGGGCTGTTTCATACATTGGAAGATGTTTAGCAGCACCTCTGACCTCCACTCACTAGAAGCCAATAGCAGGATACAACCAACATACTCAAATATCCAAATCAATAATAAAGTTATTAGTGAAAATGAAAAATATATCCTTTGTCTTACATAAAAAACTAAACGGACTTTTTGGCCAACCCAAAATATTATGACTCAGTTTTATTTTTAGGGAGAGGAAAATACCATTCCATACATTGTTGACCTTCAACCATGTTTTTCTAGCTCTTGGATTTTATAATTTATATGTAGGCCCATAGGTATTTTTACATATATTAAATAAGCACTGAATTAATCAATAAATAATCAGAGAGTATTGTTCTTGTTCAGGGTCACATCCAGGGCTAAACACTTTATAGTAAATTTTGCAACGCATAAACTACAAGCTAGAGAACAGAATTCTTTTCCTCTCCCAAACTATTATCTGTTCCTCTCTTAATAAACTGATCCTTTTCTGCAGTTACTGGTTTATATGCATGACTCCTCAAAAGACTATGAACTCCTCAAGGACAGCAACTATATCTCATACATCTATGTAAACAAGTGTTCTATCATTAAGCTGGTCTTTCAATAACAGAAAGGTATGTGGTAGAGGACTTCAGACATAGAGAAAACAGGCTTCCAATTCTTGCTATATGATATAGGTCATGTCATTTAAATTCTTTGCACTTTAGTTTCCTCATCTGTAAAATGGGAATAATGCTATCTGGTACCCAGCACTTAGATGTATTCAATAAACAATAAATGCTTATTAATTTAATAAGCATATACTGTTGGGAACCACCCTCCCTGGTTGCAGAAGCTGTAACCACCCCCCCGCCCCATGGCTAAGGCTGAGTAAGAGACCTTGGGACCATAAGCCACTAAGGAGACAAAGCTTATCTCCCTGGCAGGGGCACAGCCTCTGCCCACTTTTACTTCACCCTGCTTGGCCCCAGGTGGATGACTGGTTAGCCAATGATGGGTAAGATTCCTCAAGGAAGGGATGATCTAAGACAGGCACAGTCACGAATGGGCCCTCTGGGAAGGACTTGGGGGGCCAGAGAAAAAGGGGGTGATGGACCCACGCCCCTCAGTTTTGACACAGCCTCAGTCCTCATTCTGTCGGCAAGAAATCTAATCCCTTGGCTGCCTTACTTCCCCTGCCTGACTTAAGCCTGAAACAATGCTGGAGGACAGTGCAACCCTGGACAGGAACAGGCAATTCCCAGGGGGCGATCAGGCCTAAGAAAGAATACATAAAATCCTGTGAAACCTGCTTTGCTAAGAATGCCCTCAGTTTTCTGATAAGGGTCTAAGCACAAAATGAGTTTGTTTCCCCAAGTTTTATAGCCCTTTAGCTAACTGACCCTGACTCAGAATAAGCCCTCACAGTTCTTTACACGTTATCTATTGTTTGATCCTTACTGCCTGACAAGGATTAATAAGCCTATATTCCTGTGCAAATTGAACCCAATAAAAGCCCATTGAGGAAAAGGCTCATGGCCCTTCTCCTCTGAGAGATCAGCCACCTTTCCTCCCCAAGAAGATCATGTCTTGGTAGACTTATTCTCATCCATGGTGGATGGGGGGGTGGGGGGGGTAAAGAGGGGGCTCTGCTGGACAAAGCTCCCCCACAATATATAAATAATAAAAATAAAGTGCTCAGTGTACTTGTGAGTGGGATGGTCAACTGAGTCTACCACAAAGTGGGTAGAACAAAGATAACTGGTCTTATGGAAACAAACTCAGTGACCTTGGCCTCTTTAAATATACCACATTCATAACCTACTAGGCTAGGCAGCTAACAGAAATGGATCAGCCATCCAAACAGTAAACATTCCTGTAGAAAATAAACCTAGCAAATGCTTAAATATCACTTTCCACACTACTGAAATGCAGGAGAAATAATGTATTTCTTATAGCTGTTGTAAGAAAATGGGGGTGGGAGAATAACATTAGGTAATTACCTAGGAAAAAAGGGATTAAAAATTATCAGGACAGACAGAACCTCAGAGTTCAGCAAAACTGGATGGATATCAGTTTGGCAGGTAATACTTCTAAATATTTGTTTTATTGCTCTCAACAAGAGATTATGATCCTGAGTCAATAGAAATGGTTAAATAAACTAAAACCAGATTCATTAAAAAAACAAGTACAGGCTCATCTGAACTATTATAAAATTTACCTTTATAAATTAAAAATTATAAAATCATCAGAGTACAGTACAAAATGCCTCTCCCGCCACCATCTTACGTCCAAAGCTGACTCTCTCTGGCCACCAGCTTTTTGAGCATGGAAAAATGATCTGCCATTCCTCTCTTCTGTAGACCCCATATTCTTCACTTCCTCAGCACTTAGAAAAGCTGTGGAAGTTTGGCTTATTTAAGTTCTTATAAGTGTTATCAAAAAAAAAGGTAATATACAATTCTTTGAAAAACTGAATAGGCAGCCTCTATGTTTTCATAATTAACACAAATCTTTATCAAGCAACTACTATGTAAGGCACTATATTTAATACCTATCTTTATAACTAGGCTAACACATTGTTAGAGGGCCATTACTCTAAAACTGCAAAAACAAAGAAAGAAAAGAGCATCGAAGACAACTGAAGAAAGAACCAAGTCCTTTGACATCCCTGGAAAGTAATTCTCATGTATTATAACAAAAAAGTATGTTTGTTACAAACTGGGTTTATTCACTTATACAGGCATACCTCATTTTACTGCACTTCACTATATTGTGCTATTTTAGATATTGAATTTTTTACAAATTGAAGGCAAGACCCTCCACGAGCAGAAAATGACTGACTTTACTTGTGGTGGCCTGGAACAGAACTCACAGTATCTCTGAGGTAGGCCTGTAAATCGTGGTTTATGATTATTCTTTCTAAATCATTTCCTCTTCTCTCTTCCTGCCTTTAAAAATCCTGAGTTTCTCTGCTGCCTCCCATATTCTTTCATTATAAAGAATATGGTAAACCAGAAGTCACAGCCAGCCCCCAAACTACAACCACAAAAGACACAAACTGCAGGGAATTTCTGAGGTTAGCAAATGCAAAACTTTGGTGTTTTTTCAAAGAAAACAGACCTCAGACAGAAAGCATATAATATCCTGAAACAGTCACACAAACAAGGGAGCTTCAGAGAAACAAAGCTTTAGTAACTATTTGTTCTCAGAAAAACATTTCCATAACTGATAAGGGTGGGAGACAGGAAAAAAATACATATAAAATAACAACCACCCTCAACTACAATTCAGAAAACAAGCAACCTGACTCCTCTCCTGGAAAAGCTCCTCTACTGCAATTGGGCTGGAGATAATTAAAGAGGCCACGCCACAGCTCTGCTATTCAATGATTAAGCCATGGCTTTAGTTTTCCCAAATCTATAATTTAAAAATAATTTCATCAAAGGTGAGATGGCAGATAGAAGGCCTGGATTCTAACAGTTCTTTCTAACTTGCTGGGTGACACTGGACAAAAATTTGTATTAATATTTCAAGTAGGGCTGAAAAAAATTTTAACTTTAAAAATACACTGTAAAATTATAAAGTCGTTTATAAATATTAATCATTACCATCTGTCAAAAGTGGTGGCTGGAATATCTCTGATTTCTAGTTCTGACTTTTTTGGTTCTGTGACCAATATAAATGACTGCACACTCTTATTATGTTTTGCCGACTGGGAATGGTTTAGAAATCAGGCAATCCCCGCACTCACAGAGGAATGAAGCCTAATAAGAGGAACTTCCTCATAGCTTCTCCCTGCTCAGGATGCTCAGCACTCCATGAAAACATTTTAGACTAACCCACCTAATTTGACCCATACAATAAACTGCAGATGGCCTGGCAAAATTTTGACCTAACTTACCCACCACACTAATGAACAAACAAAAGTTACTAAACTGGCTCTCACTATGACAGATCCCATGGATGACAAACAAGCAAAAACCCTAAATAAAGTATCTGAGAAATTCAAAGGTCTACTGGGGATGTCCAACTCACGGCCCCCAGCCTGCATGCAGCCCAGGATGACTATGAATGCCCAACACAAAATCATAAGTTTACTCAAAACCTTTTTTTTTTTTTTGCTCATCGGTTTTCATTAGTGTTTGTGTATTTATTTTTTTAAAGATTTTATTTATTTATTTTTAGACAGAGGGGGAGGGAGAGAGGGAGAGAAGCATCTATGTGTGGTTGCCTCTCACACGCCCTCTACTGGGGACCTGGCCTGCAACCCAGGCATGTGCCCTGACTGGGGATCAAACCAGTGACCATTTGGTTCACAGGCCATGTTTGTATATTTAATGTGTGGCCCAAGACAACTCTTCTCCTTCCAGTGTGACCCAGAGACACCAAAAAGTTGGACACTCCTGGAACCACACCTCATCCCATCTTAATTCCTAGAATTATACCTGATCCCTTGGAAGCTACTCTAAACAGCTTGAGAACAGGTACATAATCTCATTTTCCACCATGACAAGACTTGGCCACTCAAACCCAGTCAAGGGTTCTATACACTCTGAACCAAAATTAGCCATCACAGAACATCTGGAACACAGGTATTTGGCCAAGATCTGCTTCACTTAATAACTTTTAAGAAGTAAATCTAAAAATCTGGCAATGATAAAATATGTGTAATTGCTGAATTCCATAAGAAGTGATCAGCTTCTAAAAGGCAAGGCTTTTGCGCTGACTAGTGTCGCTCAGCATGTTGGGCATTATCCCACAAAGCAAAAGGTCACCAATTCAGTCCCTGGTCAGGGCACACACCCAGGATGCAGGCCAGGTCCCTGGTTAGGGGCTTGTGAGAGCCAACCGATCTGAGAGATGTTTCTCCCCCTCTCTTTCTCATCCATTCCCCTCTCTCGAAAAATAAATAAATAAAATCTTTAAAAGGTAAGGCCTTCTCTTTCACTGCATCCTATGCTATATCCAACCTAAAACATATCAAGTATAGGTACCTTCATGTGTACCTAGGTTCCTGAGAGACCTCTAAAACCACTTGATAGTAATTCAAACCCAGACCCTGGCAACAGGAATTGAGGAGCTGAGCCAAGTTCCAGTACACCTTCCACCGGAATTAGCCAAAAACAAGCTTATAATGGCTGTTGCAAAAGGAGGCCTTAGGCAAATAAAACTTTATTTTTAATCTAGGAAGGAAGGAAGGGCTGAGCAGAGTTTAAAAGAATTTGGTTTAACCACCAAACACTGACTCAGGATTTCCTCCTAAGGACAGGAGCAGGGCCTCAGGGTCATTAAAGTAAAATGTGATCCTCCCTACCTGAGGGAGTGCGAGGTGGGGTTCTTTTATATTTAAGAATATATAGGCTCTGCAACTAAATTCAGCAATGTAATTTTAAACTGCCTTGGGCTGCTCTGTAATTGTTTCTGCATGCTGGTCTCTTGACTTCTTCCTTACTACCTTACAAAAGGGATGCACACTACCTAACTTAGGAATTCTCCCTCCCCCCACCAAGCAACTTTTACCTCTGAAAATATCAAACAAGGCTGAGGTAAGCTACCAGTCCCTATTTTGGATATTTCATGTAAACAGAATGACTTTACTTTTACTTCACCTAGGAAAGTCTGGGCATCAGAGATGAGATACCTTCACAAAATCACCATGAGAGAATTTGCATGTCACTGACCAGAGTGGTAGAGGAAAGTACAAATTAAGCTTAGCTCAGCCCTTGCCGGTGTGGCTCAGTTCACTGTAGCATCAGCTAGTGCACCAAAAAGTCAAGAGTATGATTCCTGGTCAGGGCACATGCTTAGGTTGCTGGTTCGATCCCAAGTTGGGGCACATATGAGAGGCAGCCAATTGGTGTTTCTCTCTCACATTGAAGTTTCTTTCTCTCTCTCTCTCCCCCCCTTCCATTCTCTCTAAAATCAATACATATATATTTTTTAATTTTTTAAGTATTTAAAAAAATTAAGTTTAGCTCACGATGACTCCCTGTTTGAAACTTGCTCATCATTTTTTTTTTCTTTTCTTCATTGAATCCAGAGAGAGGGGAAGGGACAAAGAGAGGGAGAGAAAAGATGTGAGAGAGAAACATGAATTGGTTGCCTCTTGCACATGTGACTGGGAACAAAACCCACAATCCAGACATGTGCCCTGACCAGGAATCCAACCAGCAATCTTTGGTTTGAAGAACCAACTGAGCCACACCAGCCAGGGCTCATCAAACTTTATCATTACTCATCTCGGGGAAGAAACAGCCTTTTTTTTTTTTCTTTTAAATAAGTTATCCTTAGCCATCAAGATTATGCAAATCAAAACTACAATGAGGTGTTCTCCCTCTCAGGGGCATGCACTCCCCTTTCCATTCCCCTTCTTCTTTCCCCTAGGTACTTTACCTTTGCATTTCTCTCTCCAAAACTCCAAGGGCCCTTCTTCTGCCCCTGTAACTTGTTTCCTGCACCTACACAGCCCAGCTGGTTCAATCTACTACCTCTGTAACTTTCTAAATAAACTTTCTCTTATAATTTGAAAAACACACACAGAGAAAATGGGACACCACTTCATACTTGCCAGGATGCCTATATTGAAAAGTGTTGGTGAGAATGTGGAAAAAGTGTAACCTTCTTATGCTGCTAGTGGGAGCGTAAACTGATGCAGCTGTTTTGAAAAACAGTCTGGCAATTTCTCAAAAGGTTAAGCATGGAATTGCCATATGATGTAGCAATACCACCCCAAGAGAAATAGAAACATATGTCCACATAAAAAACATACACAAATATTTAGAGCAGTGTTATTCATGCTATTAAAAGAAGTAACAGCCCTGGCTGGTGTAGCTCAGTGGTCTGAGTGCGGGCCTGTGAACCAAAGGATCGCAGTTCGATTCCCAGTCAGGGCACATGCCTGGGTTGCAGGCCAGTTCCCGGCAAGGGACGCACGAGAGGCAACCATACATTGATGTTTCTTTCTCTCCCCCCCCCCCCAGCTTCCTTCCCTTCCCCTGTAAAGATAAATAAATAAAATGTTTAAAAAAAATAAAAAAGTAACAGCCCTGGCCTGTGTAGCTCAGTGGATTGACAGCGAGCCTGCGAACCAAAGGGTCACTGGTTCAATTCCCAGTTAGGGCACATGCCTGGGTTACAGGCCACATCCCCAGTAGGGGGCACCTGAGAGGCACACACTGATGTTTCTTTCACTCTCTTTCTCCCTCCCTTCCTCTCTCTAAATAAAGTAAGGGAAAATCTTAAAAAAAAAAAAAAACACACAAAAACATGCTGATACATGCTACAACACGGAGAAACCCTGGAAACATGCTAAATGAAAATAAGCCAATTACAAAAGATCATGTATTATACGATTCTATTTACATGAAATACCCAGAATAGGCAAATCTATAAAGATCAAAAGGAGATTCATGGTAGCCTAGGGCTGGAGGTTAGGGAATTGGAAGGAAATGGGGAGTGACTGCTAATGAGCATGGGTTTTGGAGACAGAGTGATGAATACAGTATATTCTAAAATTGATCGTAATGATGATTGCACAACTCTGTAAATACACTAAAAACCACAGAGTTATACACTTCAAATAAGTGAATTGCTGTATTTTGCCATGTATAATGTGCACTTTTTGCCCAAATTTTTGAGGAAAAATAGGGATGCATATTATACATGGGTAGTGCCTGAAATACCATGTATATATTCTTGTGTTTTGTAATTACCCATTACATAAAATTTCTTGTACCATAATATGTTCAAAAATAAATGCTAAAATTCCTTTATAATACAAAAAAATCTAAATATAAACAAAAATTTGAATTAAAAAATTAAAATGACAGATTTTTTTCCTGAAAGTTTGGGCCAAAAACATGGGTGCTCATTATACACAGAAGCACATTATACATGGCAAAACATGGTACTTGGTATGTGGATTATAACTCAATAAGGTTGTTTGTATATACAAAGAAAACATACAAGTGATGAAGAAAATGGAGAAAAATGTTAACAATCAGTGAATCTGGGAAAAGGACATAGTGAAGTTCTTTGTATTATTCCCATCAATGTGCGGTGTGAAATTACATTAGAAAAAGCTAAAAAAAATATACTTCATGACAATCACACACAGTATTCTTTAACATGAAACAGAAACCTGCATTAGAAAAAACTGCCATGTCGTCTGCTCCTGCCCCTGCCAAATATTTTACTTGCTTCCCTTTCTCTTCAGATTACTGCAAAGCATGCAAAGAAAGCATCACCCAAGTAGCAGAAAAGTAAGAATAGCAAGGGAGACAAATATTTTTTTAACTTTCTCAGAGCCTCAATTTCCTCATCTATAAAATCAGAAAGCTACATAATCTCTAAGAATGCTTAGTGTTTGATATTCCACAATTCTGACATTCTAACTTCAGTGAGCAATAAGGTTCAGGGGGAGTATGATCAGACAGGTCCTCTGGCTTTTCTGGACAGTGGGCAGTTTTTCTCTCTTCTAAATGTGACATTAAGAGATAACTTCAGTGTATTCTCAGTGTTCTAAATAGACCACACAGGGAACTGGCTAGTCTCTCATCTATCTATGTCTCCAATCCCTTCTCTTCAATTCTTGGCAAGTCCCTGTTTCAGAGCCTGGGAAAACTGGAGTAGTTTGCAGATGCACAAACCTAAGATACTTACATCTCAGTGCTGGGGGCACATCAGTTCAGAGGAACTTAAAGATTCCAAGAGAAAAAATGGGTCACATGCATTCTGGAATCTTAAGGTTCAGGCAAAGACAGAGAAAGTAAACAGGAATCCCACCTCATGGTAAGCCTTCTCCTGCAGTCACCTGGTGATGACCATAAGAAGAAAAAAGGAAAATACAGATGACCAGGAAACCCACCCATCGAAGGGGTAGAAAAATGGACTGGACTCTACTACAATCTGCCTCCCCACTTAGGCTAGGCTGACAATAATGAAAACATAAACCAAAAGCGTTTCTTCCAGATTTGCTTATCTACCTGACAAGCTCAAAAAGCTAACAAGCAAATCCAATTTTCTAAAGTTGGCTAGACTTGTGCTTCACTCCCAGATTACCTTCTTCTCCTTCCAACCCAAAGTACTTCTTCAACCAACCTGAAAACAAAATAATTTCACACCTCTCTCTGTTCCTTGCACAACAAATAACTACATAGCTTGCATAAATGCTTAAGTCTGCAAGAAAGGGGAAGAGGTGATAGGGAGAGACTCCTATAAAACCCAATGATCTTAGCCTATATTCAACACAGCAAACTGTATGCTTGCAACCAATCGATCTTTTTTTAATTTTTTTTCTTTTATTGTTTCTAGAGAGAAAGGAAGGGAGAGAGAAAGAGAGGGAGAGAAACACCCATGTGAGAGAGAAACACATGCCCTATGTTTCTGCACATGCCCTGACTGAGGACCAAGCCCACAACCCAGGCATGTGCCGTGATCTGGACACAATCAGATCTGCAATCTTTTGGTTTGCAGGATGACACCCCACCAACTGAGCCACAGCAGCCAGGGCACAACCAGACAATGAATGTTAATCCTTCTCCACAAAACCAGAAGGAATACTAAGCATCTTTGATTTCTTTATTCTGGATTCACTTTTTAAGAACATAGAAGCTACCTGATACATATAACTTAATCTGCTTGGAGAGAACAGAGACTCACTTCTCAGTACTTCCCTAAGGCACCTGGGTGCAATTTACAATTTCCTGTCATTTCACTATGACATCACCGATTTGGAAGCTATAAGGCAGACTGAGCAGTGAAAATGTACCATTTAGCGTCTCAAGACTGACCCAAATAGAGCTACTTGTATTCTGTTTTGTTTTATTCAAAGATTTTCTCTGGGTAGTCCAGATTCCCCTACTAATTCACCAGAAATGAAATGAAGGAAAAAAAGAAATCCTTCAGTCAGTGCCTATTCTAACAAAGGCTACGTATTGAATAAATGGTGCTGGCATTCCACGATTACAACCACATTTTAAAAGACATGAAAAATACCCTTTATATATTTTATACAACTCATCCCCCTTTCTTTATCCTCCCAGTAAGCTTTCACAGGAATATAATTTTAGCTCACTGAAAAGCAGGATAATTAACAGAAATTTACTTACAGAGAATTAACATTGATGTGGACGTACTTCAGGGGATGCTTTTTATTTACATTTTTTTTTTTATTGATGATTTATCTAACTTGCTTCCAGTCACAGAAATAGTCAATAGCAGAGGGGAATGTTTATTATTTGCAAGTTGTTTGATTATTTTCTAAAATCAAATGTCTACATAAAGTTTATTTTTCTTTTTTCAAATGTCAATATAACTTAATAGACACTCAAAAATTAAGCAATAAAAATAACACTAGTTTATTCCACCACCTTCAAGTTTCCTTTACTGGGAAAAACTATGTTATTTTTAGTCTTTCTCAACATGTTAGTGTTTTCTAAAGACCCAGCCAGGCAATGAGATGCATTTCAGCATCACAAGAGGGGCACTGGACCAAAAGTCAGGCAATTAACTAACAGGACAATGTCCTTACTGACCTTCCTAAGTTTTGTTTTCCTCTTTGAAGTCCCTTCCAGCTCCAATACTGTGAACTGAATTCCAAAAACTACACCATGGAGTCACAAACTTAATAAATATGAAACAGATGACAAATTAACCTCTGTATTCTAAGAATTTGAAGACAAAAAAGTGAACTTGAAATGATAAAGCTACCCCAACAAATGGCCTAGTAGTAACTGCATTACTGCATCATGATTTTTTTCTTTATTAATTTCAGAAAACGGTTTATTTGTTCTGGCCTTTTAAAAATCATCAATTTACCACGTTTTTTAAAAGCCAGTCCATTTTTGTCATTTGAAGTATGCACCTAATTCTGTTTTCATAACACTGGAATTTTTCTGGTGACAAAAACAGACCTGTGTATCTTCTCTGAAGTGAAGTAAAATTAGTCAACAAAAGAATCACTTTCGGGAGAGAAACTTACAGTGAATACATCATGACACAAGACTAGAAAGGGTATTCCCTCATCAATTCAAGATGACACAACAAACTTCCATCCACATGAAACCTGCCAACTGGAAACTCCAGACAAAAACTTTTTCAAGACTGTTGTTAATTCAAAGGCTCCAATGACGGGTGCGGTGGAATTCATGGGGATTTTACAATACAATTCTGACACCCTTCCGCAATTAATGCCAAATCTGATACGGATCCCATCCTCTCTTCCCCACCACTTCCCCTTTGAAAAATAACTTCAGAAGCATCACTATGCAACCCAGGCTCTCCAACTAGGTTGCTGCCCTTTTATTCACAATTGACACTGGCCTCATAAAGGACATAAATTACTTTTCATAAAAAGGGCCCCGGGCTACAAGCCCTTTCTAGAACTAAGGGAGTTCTCGCTGTTCTTGGTGTGACCCAAGAATACTTTATCACATCCTATTAACCCGGAGGACCTGGCCCAAGGCGAGTTAGAATGGGTCTGAGGAACTGTTATCACAGGCTTCTTGGGAAGAAGCCAGATAAACTCACCAAGTTTTGTTTTGCTTTTTTTTTTTTTTTTTTTTTTAAAGTCTGGGTGGAACTTACTTTCTCTGTAGGACGTGAGATGCCTCCCTAACGGGTGTTCGAGAACAGGCTTCCCTTTAATTTATACTAAGTCATTCACCCTTCACCAGACTGAGAACACACACCCTGCCCTCTTCCTGGTCAGTGCCGACGTGGCCAGAACAGCGGGGCGTAGAGATACTTGGGACCCCTCAAGGTTCAGAGCCCCTCATCCCGATCTCCCCACCTCCAAAACCACGCTCCTTTCCCGGACGCCCGCCCTGGGTCTTTCCAAGCTATCCTTGCCCGGCTCCTGGGACAAAGCGGGGTAAAGGGAGAGGAGAAGAGGAGGGGGCGGAGTGGGGGGAGAGGGCCCTGGCCACAGCAGGCGCGGGGAAGCGGCCATCCGCTCCGCGCGCACTTACCCGACAGCTCGTCCGGCTCCAACCCGGTCTCAGTGTCCAGCCCACAGATGACAAAGTAGTCGGCGAAGCGACTGGGCGCCGAACCCCCTCCGCCACCGCCGCCGCCACTCATGGCGCCGCGGCCGAGCCGGGCCGTGCAGAGCGCGGAGCCCCCGCACTCAAGCGCCCGCCCGGCCTCAAGCCGCCCCTCCTGCCGCCGCCGCCGCTACCGCGGCTCCGGCCGCCGCCCCCGGCCCTGGCCCGGTCCCCGCGGCCGCTGCGGCTGCCGTGACAGGGCAGGGGGGCACCGGGCCGCCCCGCGCCGCATTCTGAACGACTTCCCCTCCGCCGCTATCGCCAACCAAGAGCGCCGCGGCCCGAGCAAGCCAAGAGGAGAGCGGAGAGCTAGACGCAGAGCTCGGCAGAGAGCTCCAAGAGCCCTCACCGCGGACCCCTCCCGCCGCGCCTGCGCAGGCCCTGTCTGGTAGGGGGCGGGCGCCTGGCGAAAAGATGACGTGATGCTCCTTGAGCCCCGCGGGCCGCAGCGTCCACCGCGGTCACCGCAGCGCAGCCGGCCACTAACTTGTCTCCCGCAACCTCCACTCCCTTGAGGCTGTAACTCCTTTGAGTTGAGAAGGTGCCGGATGAGTGAGCACGGGACCCAGACCCATGCTCCACTCCCACCTCCTCTTTCTATAGTTTGGAGATCTGCTTAACCCTGGTCCTGTCACAGGGATAGGGCAGCAGTACTGAGCTCGAAAGCCCACCTCATCCCATCTCCAGGCTGTCAGCCGAGAACCTAGACAGAGTCTTCTTCCTGCACCCGCTCCCTGGTGTCCATGCCTGGCCCTTTCCCCAGTACAATTGAGAATGCCCTCTCTTTTGGCAGAGGTGGATCAACCCGTCCCATATTTACCCTTGTTTTACAAATGGGGAAACTGAGGCCCAGAAAGAAGCAAGAACTTCCTCCAAGGCTATATAGAGTCTAAGAGACAAAGCCTGGACTAGAATCCCTGGGTCCTGGTCAGCTTCCAGCTCCCAACTCCCACCCCAGCCAGGCCTTTCCCCACATACCATGCTGTCACTTTTTCTCTCCTTGAGCCTCCAGAGGGCCCTGCACTTGGGCGCTGTCCTGCTTCTGAGAATTCTCAGACCCATTCCTGAACTGGTCCTCCAGAGAGGAGTGGGAGTTGGGGTGGATGAGGAGGAGAGAAGTCCTAGTCCTTGCCTTGGGACCCTCTGATTTGGTTACCCACAGAAGGTAGGCAGGAAACTGGAGGTCAGAAGCCAGGAAGGTTATAAAGTAGAGTAGTTGCTAGCATGGGCTCTAGAAACAGAACACTCAGAATTGAATTATGACTTTGTCATTTAATGTGTAACCTTGGGCAATCTCTAAATTTCAGCAGTCGTGATTTTTGTGAAGATAACATAAGATAAATGTTCACACAGGTAAAATGACCAGAATAGTGCCTGGAACACAGAAGGCACTCCGTATGTGTTATAAATTGTTATTACAGCAAGATGTATGCTCAAGAATCGCTAGGGCAGGCTGCTACTAAGGGCCCTAGAAGGCAACTAGATTCCCCAAGAGCTGACCCTGGGCTCTCTCCTGACTTCTCTTCTGAGTACTTATCTCAAGCTTTTGTTCCCTTAGGGAGGATGGCCTGGAGGTCACAATTGACGTCACTTGGAACCATAGCACCTCCTCCTCCCTGTATGTAACCTGCTTGAGCTTGTGGAAGAAAAATGGAGAGAAGATAGCTTCACAAAGCCCATTGTTATGAGCAAGGAAGCATCAAAAGGAGTCACACTCCTTTTTTTGTCTTTCCACCATGCCAATTTCATTAAGGGAGACCTATGCAATAAGCCAATAGTGTCACATGCACACAGAGAGGGGGACCCTGTGGGACATAAGCAAGCAGAACCAGCATCCAATGCAAAGTCCCAGTCACTGGAGGTGTCTGCTGTTGGAGAGGCGGGCCTGAGTCTCAAGCTAGGCAGCTAGAGAGGTGGCATGCGTCCAGTGGAGTGGAAGTCTAGTAGGGCTCCAAGTCTGTGGTACAGCCAAGCTCAATCACTAGGTGGTCAGAGCTCTGAATTCACAGGGGTGGGGGGTTCCCACTTATACCATTGTCCAGATGGAGTCATTGTCCAAGTGTCCAGACTTGTGGTTTTAGGTGTTCTGGGCCCCTCCTAAGGGTGTCCCATTACCTCAGTCTTGATATAGCACTTGGCATAACTATCATGGCTGACAATGACTCCATCTTGGATTGGCAAAGGTGTCCAAAAAGTTGGCTCTGCCCCAGCCAGCGTGGCTCAGTTAGGTTGCCAGTTCAATTCTTTGACAGGGTTGCAGGTTTGGTCCCCTGGTCAGGGGACCTATGGAAGGCAAACAATCAATGTTTCTCTCTCACATCAATGTTTCCTCTTTCTCTTTCCCTTCCCTCTAAAATAAAAAATTAAATTAAATTAAAAAGTTTGCTCTGCTCCTGCTCTGTACACCCATACAGGGTGATGCCCCACCCTAGCCTGTATCTTCAGGACACTGAGACAGTAGAGGGAGCTCAGAGAGCTAAATAGTTACAAAGCACAAAAGAGGGGCATCTCTCCAGATTGGGAAATGGTCACAGAAGGTTTACAGAGGAGGTATAATCTGACTTGAGTTCCAAAGAATCAAAAGGAATTTTTCAGGTAAAAGGGGGAGGAAAAGAAGGTGTTTCAGTAAGTATATACAACAACAGAGACTGACAGATTGAAATATTACAGCAAGTAACAGCAAGTAATTCATTTCAATGGGAGATGGAGAATTAAAAGGGGATGAAAGCAGTGAAAGAGGAGAGACACAGAACAGGAAAGGCTTCAAGTGACAGGCTAAAGAATTTGCCCTGTAAAGTGTGCAGGCCAGGGGGTGATAAATTAAAGGAATTTAAGCCAAGGGGTGACAAAATCTGACCCACATCTTCAAATGATCTCAGAAGAAACTTAGAAAAGATTTAAATGTCCTTAGTTTGAAAGTCCAGGCTTCCAGCCAAGAAGGAAGCATAGGTAAGACACACTGTGCCTCCTTGCACAACCAAAAGAAGGACAACAACAAATTTAAAAACAAAAAACAACAAGAACTGCCAGAAAAGTGAACTGTATGGAGTCCGACAACCAAGGAGTTAAAGAAGAAACATTCATCCAGACTGGTAGGAGGGGCAGAGATAGGCAGACTGGCAGAAAGGACTCACAGCAAGGCAGCAGCTGGTGGACCTGGCAAAGCAGCAGCTGGTGGAGTGAGTGGTCCCATATTTGCATGCAGATAAACCAGGAGGAACAACTGGGGAGTGAGATAGACCATGCAACCTAGGGTTTCAGTGTGGGGAAATAAAGCCTCAAAACCTCTGCCTGAAAACATCTGTGGGGGTTGAGGCAACAGGAGAAACTCTCAGCCTCACAGGAGAGTTTGTTGGAGAGACCCACAGGGTCCTAGAATGTACACAAACCCACCCAAGGGGAATCAGCACCAGAAGGGCCCAATTTGATTGTGGGTAGCGGAGGATGTGAGTGAAATCCGGCAGAGAGCGGAGCAAGTGCCATTGTTACCTCTCAGACCCCTCCCCCACATACAGTGCCATAACACAGAGACCTAGGTTGCCCCGCCTTGGTGAACACCTAAGGCACTGTCCCTTACTACATGACAGGCATGTCTAGACCAAAAAAAATGGCCCAAATGAAAGAACAGATCAAAGCTCCAGGTAAAATACAACTAAGCAATGAAGAGATAGCCAACCTATCAGATGCACAGTTCAAAATACTGGTAATCAGGATGCTCACAGAATTGGTTGAATATGGTTGCAAATTAGAGGGGAAAATGAAGGCTATGCTAAGTGAAGGAAAATGTACAGGGAACCAACAGTGATGGGAAGGAAACCAGGACTCACATCAATGGTTTGGGCCAGAAGGAAGAAATAAACAGTCAACCAGAACAGAATGAAGAATAAGAATTCAAAAAAATGAGGAGAGGCTTAGGAACCTCCAGGACAACTTTAAATGTTCCAACATCTGAATCATAGGGGTGCCAGAAGGAGAAGAGGAAGAGCAAGAAATTGAAAACTCCTTTGAAACATAATGAAAGAGAACTTCCCCAATCTAGCGAAGGAAATAGACTTCCAGGAGGTCCAGGAAGCTCAGAGAGTCCCAAAGAAGTTGGACCCAAGGAAGCACACACCAAGGCACATCATAGTTACTTTAGTCAAGATTAAAGATAAGGAGAGAATCTTAGGAGCAGCAAGAGAAAAGTAGACAATTACTTACGAAGGAGTGCCCATAGGACTGTCAGCTGACTTCTCAAAAGAGACCTTACAGGCAAGAAGGGGTTGAAAAGAAATATTCCAAGTCATGAAAGACAAGGATCTCATCCAAGATTGCTCTATCCAGCAAAGCTATCATTTAGAATGGAAAGGCAGATAAAGTGCTTCCTATATAAGTTCAAGTTAAAGGAGTTCATCATCACCAAGCCCTTATTATATGGAATGTTAAAGGGACTTATCTAAGAAAAAGAAGAAGGTCAAAACTATGAACAGTAAAATGACAACAACAAAATCACAATTATCAACAACTGAACCTAAAAAAAAATAAAAACAAAGCAAACAATAGAACAGGAACAGAATCACAGAAATGGAGATCACATGGAGGGTTATCAGCAGGGGAGTGGGAGGCGGAGAGAGGGGGGGAAAGTACAGAGAGTAAGTAGCATAAATGTTAGGTAGAAAATAGATAGGGGGAGGTTAAGAATAGTATAGGAAATGTAGGAGAACTTATATGTACGACCCAGGGGCATAAACTAAAGGTGGGGAATGTGGGTGGGAGGAAGTGTGCGGGGTGGAGGTGAATAAAGGGGGGAAAATGGGACAACTGTAATAACATAATCAATAAAATATATTTTACAAAAAGAAAAAGAAAGTCCAGAGACTTTTTATCCAATGTGTCTAGGGAGATGAAGGGCTGGGAGACCTCTCATGCTAACTTAACTCATAAAATACAAATTAGAAACAAAAGTCTGACTGTATTAATTTGCCCTGGGAAATAGAACTGCTCAGAGGCCCAGAATACTCATCTGTAAAGTGATCTCCTTCCCAGTAGGAAATATGTTTGGCAGAGTGATTGCTTCTTCGAGAGTCAGGAAAAAAAACAAACCAAAAAACAGAGCTGGGTGCTTTTAAGATTTAGTGTTTAAATCCTCACTCCCTCTCTTACCAGCTGTGTGAGCTGAGGCACATCAATTAACCTCTCTGGAGTACTAATCATTCTTACTCTCCATGAGATTGCTTTAAAGATTTAAAAATTAATTTAAAAAAGAATTCAAAATATCTGGGACATAATATACTCTTAATAAGTGGCATCTTGGAGCACCCATTTCAACATGAAGGACATGAAAGAAAGTAAGTGAACATCTGAGGGAAGATAATTCCAGGAAAGTGTGTGAGGCAGAAAATGTGCTTGGAGTGTTCAAGGAGCAACAAGCTGGGGTGGGTGTAATGTACAGCGTAGGGAATATAGTCAATAGTATCATAATAAGCTTGTACTGTGTCAGATGGTTACTAGACCTATGAGGGTGGTCACTCATTAGGTACATAAATGTTGAATAACTATATCACACACCTGAAACTAATATAATACTGTATATTAACTATATTTTAATAAAAATAAATTTTAAAGAAAAGTACTCATCACAAGAAAAAATTTGTAATCATGTATAGTGATGGATGTTAACTAGATTTATTATGGTGATCATTTTGCAATGCATACAAATATCAAATAATTATGTTGTACACTTGCAACTAATATAATATGTCAATTATATCTTTTTAAAAAGATTTTATTTATTTTTTTTTTGAGAGAGGGGAAGGGAGCAAGAGAGGGGGAGAGAAACATCACAGGCCTCCAAATGGGGACCTGGCCTGCAATCCAGGCCTGTGTCCTGACTGGGAATGAAACTGGTGACCTTTCAGTTTGCAGGACCATGCCCAACCCCCACCACCTAGCCACACCATCTAGGGCCAATTAAACCTAGAATGAAAGAAAGAGAGAGAGAGAGACAGAGGCAGAGAAGGAGGGAGGGGAGAAGTCTGGGTCCTCCCTCTGTTGGCAACAAGGAGAGATTCAAACCTCACAAGCCCATGTGTATAAGCAAGAACTCTCACCCTCAACTCACGCCTTAACCACAATTTAAAAGCAAACAAACAAACAAAAAACAAGCTACTGAAAGTGTGAAGCATTGTCGTTACATGAAATCCAGAAAATCACTAATCATGTTTTGAAAAATCCTTGTAATTTCATTTTATAAGTTATCCCTACCTTTATTGAGTGTTGCTGTATAATGATATCAATAATGGAAAAACTGGGAAATAAAAATAAATTAATATTGTATAAAATGCAATGATATATATAATGCATGTAATAAACCCCTTATATTAATATAAAGAGAAAAGTATAATATTTATTAATAAATCAGTTTCGTTCCCTTTTGCTTAACATACAGTCAACAAATATTTTTAAATTATCAGTTTGAAGGGACACTCTGCTTGGGACCAAAGTGTCCATAACCCAACCCCACCTCAGAATTTGGAAAGCCCAAAATGAATCACTTATTTATGACTCCTGCCCTGCACCACCCTTCTCACCCCATTTTCTCTAATTTGTGTGAGCTAGCATATACGAAACATCCTCCCTGACCATATCTGAGCCTGAGAAACAGCCCTAGCAGTTCAGGCCTTGGATTGGGGCCCTGCTGCCCCAACTTATATATATATATATCTTGAAAGGAAGAGCTACATGGGTCTGAAAATCCCTGAGCCAATCCTTCCTCCACTAAAAAAAAATCTCAGGAAGCAAGAGCTTCCCCATCTGCTCCTTCCAAACTAGGCCTGCTTTGGGCCCAAAGGGAAAAGCAGTGGTGGGGCACTGTGTTAGGAGCTCTCTGCCTGGCCTCATACACTATCTAGGCAAGGAGGCTGGGACAGACCCCTAACCTTCCCACCTGTACATTCTTATCTTGGCTCCAGGTAGAGCCTCTGAAGAGAGGATAGGGCCAAAGCTGGATTCCAGGACAATATCGGATTAATTGTTCTCCTTCACCTGCTGATCTCCCTCAAGGCCAAGCTCAAGCTCTATCTCTTCCTAAGGGTCCTCCACTGGAGACTTCTAGAGCCTTCTCCATCTCATCACACAGGGCTTTCATACCAGCCGTTGTCCTTCCCCCAAAGCAATTTATGTTAGTAATGCCTTGTTTAGCCTACCAGAGATAGTCTATACTGACACCAGCAGCGGTGCTTCTGCCAGTCAGGTGCTTCTGCCAGTCAGGTGCTTCCACCTGAGTCAACACAGGCAGAACCTGCCCACTCCACAGCTCACAGTACAGCATTCAAGAAAGATCATGGGATGAACCCACAGGAACTCAAAACCCTTCCTCTCCAATGCCCAATGAAGAGTTCACCATGTGCAAACTGAAATGAATCCCACTGATGATACAGAAAAACATAAGCTTCATAATACAGGCTTTCTTAAAATGAGAAACACAGACCTGGCCAGTGTGGCTCAGTTGGCTAGGCATTGTCCTCAAGGCCAGTTTAATTCTGGTCAGGGTATAAGCCTGGGTTTCGGGCCAGGTCTACGGTTGGGGACGTGTGAGAGGCAACTGATCGATGTTTCTCACATGAATGTGATGTCAGAGTGTATATCTCTCACTTTCTCTCTCCCTTCCCCCTCTCTAAAAATAAAACAAGGAAACAAAAACTATAAACACAATACAGCTAGGTACAGAGTGACACACCCACAACCATTTCTGACAGCCAGCTCTCTCTGCACAGTATTCTGTCTCCGCAAAAGGAGTCACACACGCTTTGCTTTTCTTTGTCCTCCTGTCCCACTGGTACCCAACACCTTAGTCATAACCAACATTGGGCTCTTCATGTCTCTTCAATGACACAAGCTCCCTAAATCAGTTAAAAATCAGACAGTACCCTTCAGCTACCATTACCCATAGCAACAAAGAAGCCCCAAAGAAGAGTCAGCACCAAGCAGCAACATTCTGTGGCATGAGGAAGTATGAAGTTGAGCAACAAGAGGAACAAATTGCAGATAATGTGCAGAAGTGGTGCAACTTTTCCCAAAACAGTGCATGAGCACATGCATATGTATATCTATATATGTGTCAGTTGGAGCTTCTCTATAAGTCAGTGAACATTTGTAATGGGGGATCATGTATATGTATGTGCTTATATATATATATTAGGTATATGTTTGCATGTGTAGATTGCATATGTATGTGTGTATGTATCTGAGAAGGCTGAGCAGGGCAGGGTGGCTAGACCAGGTGAGAAGAGGTGTACTTGGGGCTCTTGACAAACACAGGCAGTGACTCACTGGCAGTCCCTCTGTTCCCTCTTCCCCTCTACCCCTCTGGATTGAGAGCCTTTTGAGTGTCTGGGTAGATAGACTTAAATGTTCTGCATCCAGTCCATATAGAATGTGAACACAGTGGGTTCACTAGTCTCATCACCTTGAGGGCCAAGAGCTTCTGGGAAAGGCCAGATAGTCTAGTAAAGAAAAGTGAAAGGTGCTTGGACCAGATCCCAGAAGGAAAGTGTATTTAACTGTGACTGAGCTCTCAAAGTTTTTGGGGGGTGATAGAATTGTTATGTATCTTGATTGTGGTGGAGGTTACACAATTGTTTATGTTTGTCAAACCTCACAGAACCTTACGCTAAAAAAGAGTGAATTTTTACTTGTACGTAAATGGTACCTTAATAAAAAATGGGAAAAAATATATACAATTAACCATTGAATATTTTAATATTTTTTCCAGCTGACTGTAAATAGAAACATACAGTCCTACTATCAGTTTTCTAATTTATATCAATTTGCCTTTAGTATGACAGAAAAAACATACAAGAATTATTACATGGAAAAAAATTAGTATTTAATTATTGGAGTGAATAAATCAATAATGAACTTGAAAGAATTAAAATAGCACAACAGGACTTTTAACATGTTATGAATTAACTGTAATCAAAATAAACTGAATTTCTAAAGTTCAGAGCATTATGTCATAGATTGCATCTGGAGAACATTTTGTCTTTATTCACACATAAGAAGATGCTCTGCAGCTCAGTTGGTTAGAGCGTTGTCCTGACACACCAAGGCTGTGGATCCCATCCCCATCAGGACACACATAAGAATGAACCAATGAGTGCATAAACAAGCGGAACAACAAATTGAGCGCTCTCTCTCTCTCTCTCTCTCTCTCTCTCTCTCTCTC